>JBBPNO010000008.1:0-146161 GCA_038090915.1 Boletus eberwhitei
GTCGGCAGGGGAGCCAGTGCAGCCAACAATGCGTTCAGTGTCCTATAGATACGCGTCAGACAATGAGCGGGTGACGGAACATCAGTTGGTCGACCCACCAAAGAGTACACTTTGATGGGGTCTTGGAGAGTGCCTACGCGACTCGAGTCGAGAGGTTGTAAGTCAAAGGCATCATAACCTTCCATTTCACCCAGGAGCTGGAAACGCTCGAGACCGGTAGCCTGTTGTTCATCCGTAGGGATTTCGCCAGTTTTTCCACCTGGCCCAAAGAGTTGGGGAGGGGGAGGTCCGGAACGACGAGTAGCAGTGGTAGAGAGCGCACGAAATGCGGTAGAATTGGCCCGACGGGTAGCGCGAAGGGCGACTGGGCGAGCGGCACGGAGAGCGGTGTTGAGCATGATTGACTGACAAGTGGGATGGTACAAACCGGGTTGGGCGTGACTCGGAAAGTATCTTGTCACACATGACAGAGTGACAAGCTCTCCTGCACGAGTGGGCTCTCTCATCCACCTCCGGTTTAATTTCTCGGGTGTAACTCGTGGGTTTCACATCGTGAATCGCGTGTATGATTTTTCTCTTCGGGCCCTCCTCAATATCTGTATGTTTCGACTGCCGAACTTTGCCGTCTCCGCCAACATTGCTCCGAATACTAGATTACCATATTAGGCATGCGTTTACGAACATTGCGCTCCATGTTGTAAGCGGAGGTATAACTTGTATAATAACATTGGTGATAGTTTATTCTCTTTCTACCCGCCCTCCTTTATTCCGTTTTCTCTAATTACTTACGAGCTGGCTACATCTACTTTGGCCGGTCTCATAAATTATGCCAACAAGCGACATCCCGCCCCATCCAGGCTCCCCAGAATCTGCTACGCTGGTCGTTCTCCAAGCTTACGATAATCCAACACCCCAGAGTGGCTCGTCACAGACCGCTGGTTGTACTCGGACCGATACAGCAGAAGACCCGAGTCCAGTCGACTCGCCATCTCGGTCAGATTTCCGACTTTCAGCAATATCATGCTCTTCCACTGTCAACTTGGTCCCGCCGCACCCCGATAGCGGCCCTTACCCACGCGGCGAGTTTAAAGAGTCGCCCTTCAGATGGAATTACCCTTCGCTACCTGACCTTCCGGTCGACCAGCAGGAAATTGATTCAAAAACCATCAGGAGCACAGGCAACAAGCCGGCTATGCGGATGTTGGAGGGTTGGAAGGTCATATTATGCTGCTCTTGTGAGAATTAGGCTTCAAGTGGCCGTTGCTTGGGTTCATCGTCAATCTCATTCTTTTGTACAGGGCTAAATGTCTTGCTGTTACTCATGCCGGTCTCGGTAAGTCTATCGGCCGACAGTGAATACGTGAAACTGATCCAGCACAGTGGGTTCTCAGTTCTGTCATGGGGAGACATCACAAGCTAGTTTTTGTTTGTGAGTGATATTCTTCGATATAAAGATACCAACTAATTTGGGCTACAGTCTGTATTCTCTCAATGATCCCACTCGTAAAGGTATTCTTTTAGCTAGGGTGGTCCTTCATATTATTCACCTGCAACAGCTTCATGACCTCTCCACCCGTGAGTTAGCTATCAGATTCGGCGGAACAAAGACTGGGCTTCTCAATGCAAGCATGGTATGGGGAAGATATTGTATTTTGGTCGACGCTAACTAGTACCTGTCCACCGGAATCTAAGAGCAATACGTATGTAGCTTGCTTCATTTGATATTGTTGATTAACCACTTCCGTCCCAGTGTCGAGCTAGTCATCGCGGTTGGTATTGGGTGTTTATCATGGCCGCTAATTGAATCGCCGAGTTGACCTGGATTCACAGATAACTGCATTGAGAAAATGCGAACTCCGTGTCGTCCAGTCTTCACGTTTGTGATATTTTTTCTTCGCAATCGTTCACTGCTCACCTTGCGAGCGGCAGTGATCGGCTCGATGTTAAGTAAACTCTGTGTGTTCCTTCACTCCTCTACGTGGACAAGGATTCCCTTATCTCTCGTACATTAGTGTTGATCCTCGGGATGTGCTTTTTCGCGGGTGGCTTGCGATTCTCGGAACAAGGATTTCAACAGAGTAAGCCAAAGTGTCGAATTGTTACGATCATACTAAGCAGTAGATCAGCTGCAACTCAGATTCATTCGTCACTACTTAGTATCAGTGTCGGTGCACTACTCCTTCCAGCAGCATACCATTTTGCGCTCAGTGGTGCCCAGGATCCAAGTTCTGCGGAACAGAAGAAAGATATACTGAGAATGAGCCATGGAGTGAGTATATTACCCGGCTCAAGTAACATCTCATACAATTCTTCAATAGGTGTCCATTGTTCTCCTCTTTAGTGAGTCGAGTGTGCCGGTCATGAACATCATTCACTCAGTCCTTGATACAGTCTATGTCTTTTATCTCCTTTTTCAGTTTTGGTCCCATCAACACCTTTACAAGGATACGAAGCAAACGAGCAATAGGCTGTCTGTTAGAATTCCTATCAACTCTCGTTTCATCTCAGACAGGCGGATCTTTAGTGGAGAGACTTTGAAGACGTCCCAGTCAGATCCTAACTGTATGCGTTGGAGGTCCTCCTTGATTACGGGACCAAGGATGGGCACACATCTTGGGGCGTCGAGTAGACAATTCAACCTCCATTCACCTTCCGAGACGACCCTCACGACTTCTTCGTTGGGCATACCGGTCAATGCCGAGAAGACTACTGATTCGCACCCCACTATTCGGTTGGTAACGCATGGCTCGAAGGACCACGGGACTGATGCCTCATCCGGGAGCTCTGGACTGTCTTTACCGAAGTCTCAACGGCGGTCCGAGGACGAGGTGTCGACCGTACCTGAGGTGGCCTATCGCAACTTGTCTGAGCCCATGAGCACTGTTGCGCTTCCGCCACCTGGTCAAGAGTCCACGCTTTCGGTCGAGTCGTCGTTCAAAGAGCCGAGATTGAGTTTGATGCTGACTTTGCTTCTGTTGATTACGGTAACCATTGTGAGTTGCATCTAAATCGACATGCAAGCGGCTTAAACACGCTTCAGCTAGCGACATTTAATGCGGAAGAGCTTGTGGAAAGCATGGATGGGATAGCTATGTCGATCAGCAAGCAATGGGTCGGCTTGATTTTGCTCCCAGCGGTTAGTTCCATTGCAGGTCAGCCACACTTCGTGCTTGGTGGAATTTTGACCCTCAAACAACATTCTAAATCAGAGTGTGTCACTGCAATGAACGTCTCCGTAGAGGATCAACTTGGACTCAGTGTTAGCGTTGCTGTCGGGTCCGCAATAGTACGTTTCTCTGTGTTGCCGAGCTTTCAAGTTTGACGCCTAAACCAACTCTTCCGATCCAAGCAAATCACGCTACTCATCATTCCGTGAGCCAATCAGTATCTAATCAGTTTGCTCACAATTTGATGACAAAAGTTTCATGGTAACCCTCGGATGGGTATTAAACAAGCCGTTGGCACTACTTTTTGATCCATTTGAATCCATCGTAAGCTTTACTTTTGTAGAACAATCGCAGGCTGATCACCTTTATCAGGTACTCTACATCTCCGGCAAGTGATTTTTGTAGCATAGAAACCAGTGCTAAGGTGGTGCTTTAGTACAAACAATGAGCTACGTCGTCGCAGACGGCAAGTCTAATTGGCTCGACGGCGCAATCCTGATTTGTGAGTTTCTCTAATGCTGTGACCAACAACATGGACCTCATATCAGGGACAGCACTATACGTGATCATCGCGGTTTCATTCTGGTATTATCCGGGTATTTTTGACCGAACTGATGTGGCGCACCTTGGTGTTGACTATCCGTTTTGTCAGGTCAACCAAGTGAGATTGCCGTCTGCGCAATCAGTATTGCAACAGACAGTTGAGACTCGCGATTATACATAACTACGACCTACCATCTTAATGGACACCTTTGCCCGTATATATCCTATACTCATCCTGTCATCAGGCTTCGCAATGTATATTCCAACACACATTCTTTTTCAGGTCACTCTCTTTTACAACCTCACGTCATCAAATGTATCAGTTTAATCAACGAATGTCCTGTGTATTGTTTGATTGCAAGATCTACGAGAGGTAATAACGGTCTCCTGAACATCAGAACCGATTAGAAGCAGAAGAGAGATCACATCGAGATGCGAGACGAACCAATATGGCCCATCCCAGGTTCCATGATCCAGACCTTCCTCCCATCCCCATAATGGTGCCCTTCGTCTTCCGAGTGGTAATGTTCAAGCCAGGCTTCTCGCAAACCTTCGTCGACAGCTCCACAGATTATCTTTACTTTCGGAAAAGCCCGGTGAAGCACTGATACACCTCCATTATGAGCCACCAGGAACGTAACGAATATGATGTGATCCTGACGGACCCCGTGGTCCAAGAGAGTGCGGATGGCCATGAATGCCGAAGCACCCGTGCCAATCTCATGTCATGTCAATTTGAAGTCGCCGGATAGTCAAGACCAAGACCACCTACCTGTGCGTCCAATAGGAATACCCATGTGTCGACCGCGAGATGTCGCTGGCGAATACACTTGGGAAGCATGACATGCAAGAGTAGTGGCTCTCCTGTCTTTGCGTCCGACTGTACCAGCAGAGAACCGATAGCCACATCACTCAGTACACGTTGGAGACCCTTTTCAAGTGGACCCCCCCTGAAAAGCTGTTGTAAGTCAGGTTCGAGAGAAAGGCCGAACAACGTACGATCGGATGATAGAAACACCACAAATATACTAGCAAGTCGATGAGTTTCGGGGACCTGAGGTGGTCATAATGAACATACCTTGAGATTGAGCTCTTTGCCAACAGTTTCCGCTTCTGTTGGTGTGATGACAACCTTGTCTTTGTATGGAAGTAGCTCCATAGCCTTCTCGACCAGGAAGGTAGCGAGTCTATCAACGAAAAAGATGAAGTCCTGCCGGGATGTCCTCTCGTCCCGCAAAATGGTATAGATGCCCTGGAAAATGGTCTGTGACGCCGGATATATGAATCATCTATTAGACTGACCTTTAACTGGGGTGTCTGTGGCAAAATGATTACATTCAAGTCCTCGTAGTTACCGTTGGGATCAAGACACTTGTCGACGCTTGTGCAAGCCATGTTCTTCCGGAAATGTCGGGCTCGATCATTCATCTGGCGCCTAACATGGGTGGAGATGAGATCGATTGCAACGGAATTGTTCAAACCAGGAACGATCTAGTGTAACAGAGTCCAGAGGTAGGTTGTGTGAAAGATCAAAGCAGCTTACGATATCCGCGTATCGGGATGTTGGGAGAACGAAGTTGTCATAGGCGGGTTTAACATAACGAAGGTATCTGCAATCCAGGTAAATACTCATCAAAACAATAGGTCACGAGAAACAAACTGTTCGAGTACACCCTCCACGTTCCGACCACGTTGCTCGACGTCTCGTTGAATGCGTCGTGCAAGCATCAGATCGGAGTCACATTGAACGAATACCTAGACCATGTCAAGGAGCGACTTGGATACCATTGCATGAATCTCACCTTGAGGTCATACAAAGCACGCAAGCTTGGATCGTGCAAGGCCATGATACCCTCAGCTAAGTAACAATTAGGTCTACATAAAGCGATGAGGCGAGCGCATCATACCGATTATTACAGCAGCACCATATAGATATTTTGTCTCGTCTAGTCGCTGATGTTCCGCAAAAGAATATACGGGTATGTTAGTCTGTCTGCACGCCTTCAGGTCTGAAAGACACTACGAGGAATGATTAACCAATTATACCTCGCCGCGCGGGGCTCTCCGAAGTACGTACCGCTGCGAACATGGGCATGTCGAGAGCATCAGGGTGGTCAAAGTCGAACCGATTGGCATGAGCAAGGGCGACCTCTTCCTCGTTATGATATTTGTAGAAACTATCCTGCCGGACGACGAACACATGTTAAAACAAGTCTTGTTATCAAGCGGGAGATGCGTACTTGAGACAAAATCACGATGGTTGGCACCGATCCCAGCGACTTCACAATTTGCCTGGCTACATGAGTCTGGTTTGCGGAAGTTACTGTCGTGTGCACTATGCAGAGCAAGCCTCACCTTCCCACTCGCCGAACCACCTGGCAGAGTCGTGTGACCGTTTCAGCAAGATGGATGTGATGGATCCAGTAAGTACCTACCTGCTATCCCAATAACGAACGCGTCGCACACAGGGAGGCCGTCTTCGCGGTACCTTACGAGGAGCGCCAGTTAGAGACTACTTGAAGAAGTCAGCAAACTCCAGAATATCACCAAGGAGGCCTTCCGTGCGATTTCAGCAGGATGTTCTTCCTTGCCTGGAACGACTGGGTCAAGCCACCGCGATGCTCCTCGGCGTCGTACAGTTCTGAGGGCTCTTCTGCGAGCATTACAGTTAGGTTTAACAATGGAAAGAATTTCTCAAAGAAGCCTGGCAACCGTTAAAGTGCGGACTGGTGCAGGTGCCTAGTATTTGTAGTCGTCGGCTACAACGAACCACTAATGTGTACTAATTGAACAGGCTCGGCGTTCGAAGCCCAACGGCGCAATCTTGCTACTTTTAGGTGAGGCTTTTCAACCATACAGCGTGTCGCTGGGTTTATTACTGTAATATCTGTTACTTTCTTTATTTCTCATGTGTCTAGCAAGAAGTCAGCAATCTTGCTCCGCTGATCCGCCTCGTCTTGTGGTTTCCGAACCCAAAGTTCGCCGTCCCCCGAAATCATTAACTGTTTGTCTTGCGCACGAAGTTGTGGACAGCTCGCAGAGACCCACAAGGGTAAAGGGGCAGACAGTGGTGATTGACCGTTGAGAGTAGCGCTTGATGGGGTGTGCTTGGAGGCCCGGCTACCTCTGCTAGTAAGCGTGATCCGGCAAGAGTAGCAAAGGTGTGTCGCAATTGAAGGGTATTGATAACATGTGGTTAAAATATTGGCGCTGTTCGACGGCGCTGGCGCTGGTAGATAAACGAGATCTGAGCCAAGTTTCGTTTCGGAGTACGATCGTATCGAAATCTGATTTTTCCAATCATCTATTCCCTTTTGAATAGGTCTATGTGCTTTCAGTCGCCTATTTATTTTATTGAGAGCGGCACACTGACCGCTGACAGAGTATGCATAAGCCTAGAGAAGCACTTTTGGGCTCCAGTTTGGCGCAAGTACGAACGATCGTGGAAACAGTCGACGGATAATCTTTTTCCAAACCGACAATAAATTCTGCGATGAAGCTAGGTCAGGAAAGCTCTGAATCGCAACAACTACTCGATACCTTTCGTCAAACCGGGAATACCGGCTGTAGCACGTGTTTGCTTATCTCTACCTACAATATGGATTGAATGCCACCATGCGAATATTGAGCATTCTTTCATAGTCACATCCCTGAGTGGCCGGACTACACGTATAGCATCTGTGTTCTCTTCTGTTGTCGGTATACCGGAATGCCACTCTTCTTGAAGCTCTTCTAGTATCGAATGACCTCCTCCCTGTGAGATGCAAGAGATCAAGGAAATAGAGAGTGTGGTCAATGATGTTCCGAGCAACAAGTGTGATCCCCGACGTGACCGGGCCGTGTACAACAGCAAGAGACGAACGAGGACTCTGATGGCGCTCGAGATGGCTGTCTGCGTGGGTAATGATTCAAGGTATGTGCGCAAGGCATCAACGGAGGTGACATCACGAGATGGGGCGTAGCGTAACGCTATAAAGAATGATCATTACTTGCTACAGAAAACGTGTCTCTGAAATTACCTTCGGTATATAACCCATCCTTTCCAAGTTCAACTGTAAGTTGTGACCAATCTTGATCTGTCGCGGTGATTGTGCGCCACCATGAATCATCGAAAGCATATTCAAGGCGAAGCGGGATGAAGTCAAACTTTGGGTAGGATCCAAGGGCTTTCATAATCTCCTTCGTTCTATCATGCGTCTGTGAATTTAGTTATATGCGTTGCAACATAGAAACGGTGAGCTTTCGTACCTCAGGGAAGGCATTGCATACTTCCACATAGCATACCGCACATGATGTCCACACGTTCGCACTCCGTGGATGATTGGTACCTCCTCGAGGCTCGCCATCCATGGAGGACTCATTAACGAAATACGTTCTATGGACCATGTCGAGGAGAATAGATGAACCGAGGCCACCGGAGAACCCGAGTACGAGGGATCCTGGGGCTTTAAGTTTTGGTCGTTTGGATGTCCCGGCATTGGCATTTACGTAGGGCTCCAGAGACCTTCGAAACTTCAAGGTCACGAGAGGAGTGAAGCACTCCCTGGAAAACAGTTAGGGAACCTTAGCAATCGGAAGAACAGGTCAGTAAAAAGAGAAGAGCCTACTTGCAGTACACTGCATGTCGTATCACAACGTTCCCCGGATTCACCTTGCATTTGATACAATCTCTGCCTTTGTTGAACCTAAGACGCCCTGGGAAGAGTGTTCAATGAAAGTTGGCAAAGAATCATTTGCCCACTTACGGGGCATGAGTCCATCATTGTCAGTGGATGGATTTCCGCAGGAAGACATGATCTCGGTTCAACTGCAAGAGTTCAAGAAGCCCATCTTATCTGTTTCCACTTTCGGTGAAAAGTTCACTTTGGTGGGTGGCTTTACTTTGTTGCGACATAGTTTGATCATTACAGTAACTTCAACTCGTCACACTAATGTTACTCTGGAACAGCAGCCTACAGTGCGGAAGCGCTGACACTGGGAGTCAATAACATCGTTCTTCAGCTTTTCCAGCGGACCGGGTTTCAGTGGAAAGGCTCGGCCTTATTTAATCCACGTGTTTCCAATCTGCAACTTCGGAGTTGTCCACTTTCACTCTTGGGGTGTGTTATGTCCTCGTGTGCAGGTAATTGACGACACCTAGTTGCACTGCGTCCATCACTCTATGGACCTGGTTCTATTTGGCCTGTGCAAGTTGTATTTTTCCTCCGCTCAGGACGCCGGGGGATGCTACTTCGTATGACGAGCTTCCAGTCTACACTCTGACTATTTCTCAGCGAACCTCATGAACCAATGTCCGGTAAGTTTCTAACTAGTCCTACGGCCTACTTGGAGATTGATGGGATTCACTTTGTAGTCTTGACTGGGTCTCGCCCGCCGGGCGGCTGACGGTCGACGTCATAATCGTCGGCGGCTGAAACCCAACATCATTGGACTATAAAAACAAGCCTTCCTTCTCGCTTCTTTTCTCAGAATTAGTTGCAGCATATCGATTACTCGTATTCCAGCCTTTATCGACAAGCTACTTCAGTGTCATACGTCGTCATCATGACTATCAACGTCGTCAACCCCTTCAAGTCCCAGACTGCCAGCACCTTCGACAAGAGCAAGATTGGTCAAGACGTGCATACCGGCGAGCGCTTCACTTCCGCAGGCCTCAGCCTTCATTCGGGAAAGAAGATTTTCAAGTTTGGTACGACTGTCACCGTAATGGACGACAACTTATCTAAGCCAAAGCCGTTGGAACATGTGGTAAGCAGAACCATTCCACCGAATTGGTTGCACCTGACACGCGTCCTTCAGAAGGCAGTTCGATCCTCGTCGTTCTTCAATGCGTGCGCGGATATCCACGTGGAAAAGCAGAGGAGGATTCTTGCCAAGGTCAAGTCGGTGAAGAGCAACATCACCAAGTTATTGAAGCCAACTGGTCGCGCCTCTGCGGCTGTCCCGTGCATCGACCCTCTTGCCATCCCCAGGGTCGAACATAGTACGACGAATGATCATTCGTCCTCTCTGTCCTCTCTGTCCTCTCTGTCCTCTCTGTCTATCCTCCAGCATCCCAAACCCAAAGCTCGTGTGGTCACTGCGTACAAGTCCACCCCTCATCAGCACACGAGTTTGGAAGCAATCGCCTCCCCTGTTGCTTACGGCGGGAACGCAGTCGATGAGCGAATCAGGGGCTTGAGCGCCACCTTCTGCGGCCTAGTCGAAGCTTCATCCCCGTCATCGACTGGGCAGCTTGTCACGACGCCGGAGTCTCAACTTGATACGTTTTCTTCGACGTTCTCTCTCAGCGAGCTACAAACGATCGAGGAGGAAGATGGGAGTACGGAATTCGTCGTTGGAGCGGTGAATTCGGGGCAGAAAGAAGTGACAATATCTGGCTCGTATACGTCCTGGTCAAACAGTGACTCTGCGGTCACCGTCTACTTATCCAGTGACACACTCTCCGATCATACTACGGCACATGGGGTCGGTTTAGTCAGCTCAGAGACCAGCACGTCGCCTGGTGACACTTCCTTCGCAACGAGCGTTGATGCAGATGATAGTCACCAGTTCTTACCTGGTGCACATCGTGGGCTTCGCAGGGTATCAGGTTATGAAGACCTGAGGGTGAGTTGCTTCAAGTCATCAAATCTTCCCAATCACACTTTCGCTGACCTTGTTAATCCCAAACTTACAGACCATTGCAAACCGTGACGTTTCGTGCTCTGAAATGTCCTGTGGATCGTCGGACCGCGATTTCTCATACGGAACAGCTTCTGGTATTAATGCAGCACCACTGCGTAGATCGAGGAAGTGCGAGAATCTGAGGGTAAATTGATTATATTTCATCTTTTGGCGATTGTCGCTGAGCGGTACGCCCAGAAATCGTTTTTATTGTTGGAGCCCAAGATATGCACTGCATCGACTCGTCAAATGAACAAGTATAGAAAGTTTCGGGTAAGATGTCGTTTCCTTAACACGTTACCGACGCTTAATTTCGGTATCACAGACATGGTTGAGCACGAGAGGTCACGAATCGTATCGCAATACACAGAAGACGTCCACATCCCGAGCACCCAGCGAATCACTCGAAGCCACTCCCGTATCTCGCAGCCGCCAGTTTTTACAAAGCATCTTGTATCCTTCACGTCGTGTACAAGAGCACGTTTTCAAACATCAACCTTCACCACCATCGTCGCCTCCAGTCTGGTCGTGTGCCAAAATAACGCGGTCGAGTTCAAAGGCGAAGAGGCGCCGGAGGATGACGAAACAGTCAATGAAAAGGTTGAAGGCGCGGCTCGACTCCATGGATATCGAGCCTTGGTACTGAACCACAGGCTCAGCTTCTCCGGTACCGTCTTGCATCGTTTCCTTCGCCCTGAGCTAACTTGCCTTTCGGTTTTTCGTGTCACAACCTTTTATCACAGATAAACTCCCAAAAAAATAGTATAAGTTTTAAAATGCACAAAAAAAGGATATAATGTTCGAAACCGTCTCAAAAAGAAATTCTACGTCTCGGAAACATTTCTTGCAAGGGTTCGATTGGTATCATCTCCTAGTATGTCTTCTCCTTCGTGTGTACAGTGTCACAGGCAACGCTCTTCACAGTACGTCCTAAGGGCACAAAAAAAGTTGAAAACATTCAAAACGTACAAAAAAAACCTACCTATCCGCGCACTTGCTCGACGGGTATCTCTCATAAGTTCGACTTGTCCTTCATCCATCGCAGCGTTCGGCTGACATTCTTAACAGTACATCTCAAGGATACAAAAAAGGTCAAATCATTACATCGTCAAAATCTACGTCTTGTACCTACTTTCCGTGGTACCCCACTCTCGGTGCGTCTGATTGATCGTTCATACCTCTGCGGGATTTCACTAACGTTCAAAAGAGATAAAGAGTCGATATCTTGGAAACCATAACCATTCGGAAAGTCATATAACTGCCGAACGAAACGAATGCGCAGTTACGTTCCAGCAGGAGTCTACCTCTCTTGCTCTCCGCGTACGTTGTGTCTTCTGCTCCGCGCTCACCAGGTGTTGAATAAAGCTTTTCCAGACTGCATTCCTTCGCTCTCCCAGGGAAATGTCGAAATCTTCAAAAAATTGATCAATAACTCGACGATTGCATTACATTGCGAGACCTCCATTCTGACCCTCCTTTGGGTACCCCCAGTCCCCCAGCGCATGACCCGCAGCCTGGGATTCTTCACACTCCAAGTTTTGATCTCGTTGCCTTTACCTTTTTTCGGTTGCGAGGTCACAAAGGGGGTGTTTAGTTCGATTGAACCTCCTCTTGACATCCCCCATCCCGATTTATTTCTCCACACGGAACACTCGTCTTTCATCGACTACACTAGGAGTTGACGCTCGACGGGTATCTCTCATAAGTTCGACTTGTCCTTTGTTCATCGCAGCGTCCAGCTGACATTCTTCACATCTCAAGAATACAAAAAAAAAGATAATCATCAAATCTTTGTCTTGTTCCTACTCTCTTTGGTATCCACTCTCGGTGGGTCCGATTATTCACTCATACCCCTCCATGGAGTTTAACTAACATTCAAAAGGCATAAAGAGTCGAGATCTTGGAAACCATCTGGAAAGTCGTATGACTGCGCAACGAAACTAATGCACGAATTTAGTTACGTTCCGACGAGAGTCCACTGCCTGTGCTCTTCACGCACGTTGTGTCTTCCGTGCCGCGCTCACGAAGAACAAAGCTTCTCCAGACTACATTTCCCCCTTCCCCTCAGGTCGAGATCTCAAAGAATGACCGAGAACTCGACGACTGGATCATGTTCTGCGAGACCCCCATTCTGTCCCTCCTTGAGGTACGTCCTATTCTCTTGTGCATGGTCCGCAATCTGAGATTATTAATACTCTCAGTCTTCACCTCGCTGCCTTTACCGTTTCTCGGTTGTGAGGTCCCGAATGGAGTGTTTGGATTGATTGAAGCTCTTCTTGACATCGCCCGTTCCGACTTATTTTCCCACACACCAATCACCCGTCTTCCCTTGACTACACTTGGAGTTGCGGAAGCTAGTATATCCACTCGTGTATATTACTGGTTCTTTTTCGGACTCCTCTGTAGTGTTCTCTTCGGGCGATGTATGCGTATCGCAGCGCATTTTATATCTATATTTATAATGATTTTTTTCTCAATCACTAAACGTTGGGTCAGATGAACTTGGGTCCCCAAGGTAAATTTGTGTTCTAGTTCTGAACGATCTTGCTAACTGAAGTGAATTTCAGAATGCAAAACGTCCCATCCTTTTGCTTGCAATGTGATATCTTCGGGAGCAACCGCTTCATTCTGCTTCCGTGCATAGGCTATCAGAGCCGCGCTGACGCCCTTCAACGCCTCAGCCATCAGGTCAAAGTCGTCCAGCTGGGGTAAGCGTCCGCCTCAAATCCAGTCTGTTATCACTGGTTTAACAAAGTTCACCCACCTCATTCCAGATCTGCGCGCTACACCTAGCCCACCACTTCCTGTTGTGATAGAAAGGGGCTGCATAGGTGTCCCACTGTAATAAGATCGTATGCTGGAAGAAACTCTTCAGCTCTGCGGTCAACTTTATTTCTCCCGGAATTGGTAACGCCACATTGACCTTTTGAACTGAATCCAGTGACGTGAGCAGCTAAACAAGCAAACCACTCACCATGGAAAGCGTATGTTCTCCCTCGGGGTCCATCACACTCGTCTTGAGCAGAATTGCGAGTCTCGCACCGCCGGCTATCGCTAAACCATGGGTATATTCATTGATGCGATGCTCGCCACCGAGCCACTCGCGGAAATCAAGAGCTGGATTGCATTGGTGTCAGGTTTCGTTAGGTTCCTTCGAACGACTTACCAGCCGTGACACTCAGCCAAGGAACCCAATCCACCGTCGACGTCCCTTGCGAACAATCAATATCAATGCTCTGCGATTAACTCTGTCACACACATTCGAAAAGCTCCACAAAGCTCCTCCGCCCGCTGAAACCGATGTCTAGTGGTGATTCGTAAACCCCTGGTGTGGGTATCGGTGACTTGATGATGTGTTGGTTTCTAAGTCAAAATGTCAACGCTCTCCTTTTGGTACAAGGGCGACTGGGACTGCGGACCTTGTTGGTACATAAAGGACAGCACACCCTCGCTTGGCAAACAGCCATTTGTGACAGTTCTATCGAAACTTTTTAGGCTAGGTCCAAAGCTAGGACGTAAAGCCATGCACTCACGGACACCCAGAAGTCAGGTTTGGCGACGGATAAATTGATGTCCAACTCCTGGCCGATGGAATGTGCGGCGTCGACCACTGCCCATATACCAGCATCTTTGCAAATCGAAACCATTTGTTTCCAGGGCAGAGATACACCCGGATTGGACGCAATAGTGTCGATTACAGCAACTATCTTCCCATGCCGGTTTCGTTCAGATCGTTCTGAAACTAGCCTCCGAACGTGGGCCTGAAAATTCCGTACGATATCGTCGCGGTCAATAGGAAAATGGAGCTCAAAGGTTGATATAGTCGGGCATGGGGGTACGTCGCAAAGGTATTTGATCAGTTGTGCGACGGCACCGTAGGTGATCGACGCTGAGGAACAGCCTGGTCAACATGCAAGTCAGCTCAGGTTGAAAATCTGACACACACACTTTACGATAGTGTCCTCCTCGTGCCATTCAAAGTTCCGCAGAATGGTTGTGATGCCCATGGACGCATTCGTCACGAACACACACTCCCCTGGCTCTGCACCGATCATCTTCGCAATGCGTACTCGAGCTTCCCTCATCCGTTCAGGGGCATACAGTCGGTAAAACTTGTCCGGGTTGGCCTCGATATCTGTTGTGAGATCATCGCAAAACTTTCGAACGGGTGTCGGGAGAGCACCATAAGAGCCTGGGATGGTCAAACATTTTGGTAAAGATTTATGGGAAAGACTTACCATTGTTCATGTTGGTATAGCTCGAGTCGAATCCAAAGAATTTGCGTAGCCCATGTCCAAACGGCGGTGATGTCGTCTTGTAGAATGCCTCCAAATCCAAATATGCCGCATCCTCTCTTGCCATGGTATTCCGCTGACTCGGAATGAACGGTACGGCTTGATAATTAAGATATCGAGAATCCGAAGCGTCCCGGCTGATAACCATCAGCTCGCGCATCCTCAGCTTCCGTCGCCAACGGCCCGTAACGGTACCGCTGGTCAGCAGATGACGAAATTGGATTGGAACTTGATCCACGGTTTACCATTCTATATTCTACGATCTATAGAATTATCTTCGGATCCGCCCATGACTCCCCAAGCACGTTAATGACAACGAGTGAGATGGTCAATTGTTCTGTTGCGCTGCATGTTCCTTCACTTTAGCACAAACATCCTCCAGAGCGTTCGCAATTACATCAAAGTCGGATATCTATGAAATACGATGAATAACGACGAAAGGGAGATAGATATTCTGCACAAACCTCACTCCAAATCTGCACGCTGCATCTAACCCACCATTTTTCGTTGTGTTTGTATTGTAAGGCAGAGGTTTGCCATTGGAGTAACAAGGTATCGAGAAAGACCTGGTTAACCTCATCGGATGTCTCAATTTCGCCGGGGATAGGCAGCTCCACGTTGACCTGTATGAATCAGTACATTACACGAACGGAAAAGTCGTTATTCACCAACCATGTTGAATGTCAATTCTCCATCCGGGTCCATAACGTTGGTACCGAGACGTTCCGCAAGGTGTCTGCCTCCTACGATGGCGAGGGCGTGGGTATACTCATTAATCTTGTGCTCTCCACCTAACCATTCCCTGAAATCAATCGCTGCCAGAATGTCAGGAACAAGGTTCGTGGACTAGTCAGCAACTGTGCTGACCCGCGCCGATGCTCAGATGCGGGACGTAATCAATTGTTCCGGTCCCTAGAACAATTTGAACATTTGAGGGCGTAGTTGAGGCGGTGTTGATACGCACAGTTAAAGAGCGTGACAAAGTCATGAGGACCTTTGTAATCACCGTCGTGCGGAGAGTTATAGGTGACCGGCGTGGGGATCGGTGACTTGATAAGATGCTGGTTTCTGAATTTCCTCGGCTGAGCAATCAGAAACCCATAGAGTTCGAATTAATCAAACCTCTTTGGAACATAAAGAACGGCACTACCCCTCTTCGAAAAGAGCCATTTGTGGCAGTTCTTTGGGGAACGACGGCCGCGTCACGATAACTCGAAAGGAATGTAGAAGAACATACCGAAACCCAAAAGTCGGGCCGTGCTTCAGACAGGTTGATGTCCAACTCTTGACCAATCGAGTGAGCACCATCTACGATGCTAATGACCCCCGCCTCTCGGCAAATTGCCACCATCTCTTTCCAGGGAAGCGAAACCCCCGGGAGAGAAGCGATGGAATCAATGAGCGCGATAATCTTCCTTTTTCCTGTTACGTCGCTCATTTTTGTCAGCTGCTTAATATGCTCTTCGAAATCTTGAACAATCTGGGCGCGCTTCGTCGGGAATTGAAGGTTGAACGTCGACAAAGTGGGATGAGGCGGAAGATCCGCGAGATACTTGAGCGTTTGGGAAACAGAACCATATGTCGTCGTCGCTGAGTAGAAAAGTGAGGCCACAAAGCAACGTTGCAGACTCGATGGTCACACCTCCGACTAGAATGTCTCCCTCGTTGAAGACGAAATTGCGTAGGACGGTCGCGATGCCGTGCGAGGTATTGTTCACGATGACGCACTCGTTAGTTTCCGCACCAATGAGCTTAGCAACGCGTTCTCGGATACGGGTCAGATAGTTGGTGCAGTTGACCCTGATGAACTTGTCCGGATTGGACTCCACTTCGTCAGTTAGCTTCTCGCAGAAGGCACGAACAGGAAGTGGTAGCGACCCGAAGGAGCCTGTGCATTGGTTACGGTGATTCAACGATCTTATCGGGCAACAGGACACCTACCGTGGTTGAGGTTGATATAGTTGGGCTCGAATCCAAAAAGTGCACGTATATCGTGCCCAAATGGTGGCGGTGGCGTCTTGTAAAGTTCAGCGGCATCCACGGAGTGGTGAGGAGGTGACTTTGTGGCGGTCATACCTGCTCAAGGAGGTCACGGTTAACCAGCAGGAAAGCACTCAGCGACTTGGAATTATATTATGACCAGGATTACCAGGCGTGTCATGTCAAGAATAGCTTGTAGGTCTTATGACTCTTGTCTTATCTTATCTTATCTCATATCGACGCTATATAACTTATCCTCTCTCCCATGCCCAGCCCGTCCTTCGCTTCCATACCTTAAGGCCTTACCAATGGCATCCGCCTTCTTTTATGGAACATTGATGCACCCAAAGATATTGAAACGGGTGATTGGAAACGATGGGTCTTACCTCCAGATCAGCCCAGCACTATTGCTCGTGAGTGTACCTCATTTCATCTCCAATATCTTCACACGGACGATGTCTAGGACTATACCAGGCACAAAATCAATGTAGACGTGCAGTATATTGTGGTGCAGCCTTATTATTCACCCTTGAGCTGTAGGGTGCAGATTACCCGGCTATAGTTCCTTATTCTCGCAGCCGCGCCATGTTTAGCGGGGATGTCGAGCCCGAGGAAATGATCGTGAGAGGATCGTTGGTGGTAGGACTTTCTGACGAAGACATCAGACTGTTGGACATTTTTGAAGGGGACGTGAGTACTAACCCATTGACTCGAGAAACGATAGTAGCTGAAGAACCATTGTGGTAGGAATATACGCGAGAACTGGTGCTCGTACACTCACTGGGTCCCTTGGTGGCCCTCGACGACATAGAGGAAGCAGGAGGGGTGTCGAAAGATTCTCCTGCACCGAACGAGCCAAATAGTCCGCTAGAAGTGAACACTTACGTGTGGTGCAGGCCATTATCTATGTTACAGCCGAAGCTATGGACATTTGAGGAATTTGTCAAGGAGAGTGCATGGAAATGGATAGGCCCTGCATCTCAAGATAATCAGGACTACACAGAGGTTGACAAACGACGTGCGATGGAAGGAGCGATTGTCCGTACGGAAGTGTACTAGCTAAGGAATATACTTCTAGTAGATATATAAGGCTTGCACGGGACCGGCACTGCAACTTTTGACAGCTACTGTGCTTTTAACTTTATGGTAAGTTTTACGATCGTGACGGGGGATGTCTGAAACACCGTTGCTGTCGAGGGCGGATTCAATGCGCCAACGTCGTAGAGAGCGCTTCAATTTCCAGCAGTTCCAGGGTTGGATTCGGCTGGTCCTCCCGGCCTCAGTTGTCACAGCCTTCCTTCTCTTTATCTTCACCACCAGCATCGTCGACGAGACCAGACATCGCCATCCTTCGAAGCAGCCAGGTCCGTCACTTGTTGTATCATATCCCGAGAATATTGGTTGACCTCAGGCTGGACCTCTCGTTGACAATTTAAGATGTAGAGTTTCCTGACTTCTCGCACTACAAATTTCTTCAAACCCTTCCCCACACTCATTTTCCCATCCGTACGTCATGGCACTAACTCCATTCGAACAATTCGTTGATACGACCCCAGAATCGCATGACAACAAACGTGTCATCGCCATCGGAGACATTCATGGCATGAACCAATCGCTAAGGTTAGCGTCTTCGGTTCCCGTTTACCGTAAATTCGACTCATCCCTCTCGCCGCTCCAGCAAACTGCTCGTACAGATTTCGTACGACCCGCAGTCAGATACTTTGATCCACTTGGGCGACCTAGTTTCGAAGAGTACAAAAGTCTCGTCCGATCCAGTCCTGACTTTCATGTCGACGAACCATGTTCTCGGTGTACGTGGCAATAACGACGAGAAAGTCATCGAATGGAGAGCTTGGATGGACTGGATCGTAACCCTTCCTGGCGGCAGAGAATGGCTGGAGGATGTGAATTCATATTGGTCTCATATCGACGGGGATGAGTCCAATGCCGAACTCGATATTTGGCTCAAGAAGTCGCACCAACAATGGGTAGCATACGTGCCTAGCGGCTGGAAACTGCAAGGAAAACATTACAAGATCGCCCGCAGCATGTCTCAAGAGCACTACGATTACCTTCGCTCTCTACCTCTCGTCCTCTACGCACCGACGGCCCACACATACTTTGTTCATGCTGGGTTGCTAGCAGCCGACCCAACTCGCGAATATAGTGACCCTAAGCAGCCACTCTCTCATTGGCCCACTACAGCCAACCCGGAGGAAGATCGTCTCGTCCTTCGAGGTCTCCAAGAGCTGGCATTGCTGAATGAGATACCTCAGAACCAAGATCCCTGGGTCTTGATGAACATGCGAAGTCTCTCAAAGAATGGAAAAGTCAAAGAGGGAAAGAAGGGTACCCCGTGGGCCGACTTGTGGAACGACGTCATGAACAGCTGCTCCAGCTTGTCTGCGACGGAGCCACTAACGATCCCTTCCGAACACGGTTCGACGACACACACCCCTCTACAGTGCTTCCCGTCGATGGTGATATATGGTCACGCTGCAGTTCGAGATCTTGATGCGAAGCGATGGTCAGTTGGTGTTGACACCGGTTGTGTAAGTGATCTAATTATGTTGTTCAAGCGTCTTGACGCAGATTCCCACCAGACATATGGCCGTCGGTTGACTGCCGTCGTTCTCGACGCGAAGTCCCTCTTTCCCCAGACCGACTCTGCAATATTTGGTGCATCACTGCATGAATCCCTCATCCCGTACGGAGATGAAGGAATAGCCCAAGTCACTAGCGTAAAGTGTCATGCATAACCTGCCCTTTCTCGTCATTTATATAACATATATCCGCATACCTTGCCCTTTGTTAACACAAATGTTCTCCTGAAGTTTGTAGTCACATTGTGAGGTACTTAATCATACACTAAGTGAAGCTGCTATATTCCCTAACGCACTTAAGCCATCGTCTATCTACGGCCCAACTGACATTTCACAATCAAATAATGAACTGTAAATTGGTGTCCTGACGGGACAAATTTAGGAAAGGGAATAGATGTAAATTCCGTTTTTGTGGGAGCTCGGATTGAAATGTTGACTTACAATAGGGTGGGAACTCGAAAACTGGTGCAACTCATCAACATGACTCTTATCTGGGCCAGTAGCTACGCACCTGAGGCTTTTGGCTATATTTCTCACTGAGAATCCATCTGGGTACGGACGCGGGATCAAAGATATTGCAAACAAGACAGAGATCAGTCGCACCTCATCTCATTGAGGAGTTGTTGATAGCTCGGGTTAGGGTATCGCGCTATATGAGCTCATATCAATGAATGATCGATTCAGTTATGGCGGCAAACTTACCGAGTGCTGTCAGAAACGCCTGGCATCGCGGAGATCAGGGAGGTACTTCGGGGAGCATGTGGAGAAAGAAGTTGTGGAGCACATACATCACTCATGGCACCTGTACTACGGCCTCTGATCTGAGCGTCAGCACTTGTCTGGGAGTCCTTGCAACCGCTCCAAGATATCTGGGTCGGCATGAGGGTAGGAAGGATATGCATATAGAAATGGAGTTATCTTACCACGTCAGCGGCACTTGATCTCGTCGCTTTTGTGTATTGGTTAGCCTTTTGCGCACTCCCAGAGGCGACGTGGAAAAGGTCTGTTACACCATGGACCACACCGCCTACGTTTTTCCTCTGAAAAGAAGCGAGAGTAGAAAACAATCCCTTCGCTGCCCCCAGCGTCACATTGGGTTCCTTAATCTTTCCCTCCGTCGAATACTGCCAGTGTGCGATCAGGATCAAAAACCTGCGGAAACAGAACGGACGTAGTCGACTTAGCGAGACGCACGTACCGTGTATGGGAGGTCTAAGGACGGAATTTCAATACAATTTCATGAAGTATGTTAGATTCGTACCAAGTGCAGAGCCAGAATGGCATGCCTATTAGAAAGTTAGAATGAAGTCGGGATGCTTCAAGGCTGCTTACATCAAAAATAGCTGTTAAACGACAGCCAGCGGGGAGCCCACTGACCATAATCTTGTGCATGTCCTGCGGCAGCTTTGAGATACAAATCAAGAGATTCAATATCGCTGACAAACATCGTCCACGATATGGGATGTCATCTTGAAGTCCATGGGATATATGACTGAGCAGGAACGTTACGAATCAGAATTTCAAGTGTGAAGCTGAATTAATTGCCTTCGTCGTATCCATCTTCTTCATCGCCATCCAGATCTTCAGTCTGTCCTCCATGTCCTGAATCTATCCAGATCAATACGGGGTTCACCTTGTCGTCATATTATAGCACACACAATGAAAGAAGATGGAATCGTTGGGCCGAGCATCCCTCACAAGCCAATGCATTGCATCGATCTGATAAAACATGAGGATACCCAAAATTGGTGTGGGAACGCAACGGACCATGTTCTGTCGAGTTGGTTGTCCACGAGGATGTGGAGAATCGTCTGTGAGTGTCACCATATCCTGCTCCTTGTAACCATGTCCTATTCACATGGACTCGATATTACTGAACGAAGAAGCTAGTGAAACAGGCTAACCTAAAAGGAAGCGCTTCATGCGATGCACATCTTCTATGCAACCCTGAAGTGCCTCGGGTTGGCCAATATAGTTTATGCCGATCTGTGAACAACGTGAGCGTCGGAGAACATACGGAGGTTCGAAGCGAAATCATACAAGCAATGCTTTCTTTTTCCCGTTGCATTGCGAGTACTGAAAATAACCAGGTTGCATCTGTCCACCTGGAGCTGGCTCGCCATACTGTTGTTGTCCAGTCGGGGGCATAGGTGGAGGACCCAAAGGTGCTTGATATCCCGCAGGACCGAAGGGTGGGGGATAACTTCCGGGTTCTCTAGGGGGTACTGGAGGAGGTGGATATGTTCCGGAGTAGGGATATCTTCTAGACGAGTCCTGATATGGGGCATATCCTCCAGATGATGGTGCGTATTGCGTGAACGGGCCTGAAGGAGTGGAGCTTACAGCGTAACCACTGTGTAAATGGTGATAGGTAATACCAGACAAACGAATATATGATCAACTCACCCTCTTGGCACTGGGTTAGGCTGGGGCGAAGGGGAGATCGAAGTGTTTGACCCATCATAAGCTGATCGTCCGAGAGATGGCTGATGACCATTCAAGCTCCTAGATGGCAATCAGTCTCCGTGCCTTCAATGTGAGACGCAACGCACGCGTTCGTGAAGCTGGATTGACAGTGTGATCTGAACATGGTTGATGTGGGGTATATGATAATGGGGCTTACTTGACCGCACCACTGCTGCTAGAATATCCAGAGTGGCCAGGCCACATAGTTGTGCGAGGCCAAGGTTGACGTTGAATGGTGGCTATACTAAAAGAGCCGAACTAGTACTTGTTGCCAGTCACCGCCCCGCAGCCACTCCGAAGTTTTCGCGCTCGTCTCACAGACCAATCAATCTTTGAAAATATCGCTTACCATCATCATCCCATTGCTGGCATCTGAGTGGTGCTCACTGCAGCGCTAGCCTTCACCAAAGACCTTCCGCAGAGTCAACTCCGTCCGACGTACCCATTCAACAATGGCACTCTCGTCACGGTCGACCTGCATCAAGTCCGTACGTGTTCACTGTTCAGAACTTTCAAGTAAATTATTCATCTCATTAGATATACGCCAAACGGGGACACCTAAAATCAAATGCGCGCTCATCTCCGTCGGATCCCGTTATATAGCCCGCCAGGTTTCCCATACTTTGCACTCCCCGCGGGCCGTTTCCCGACTATCGCAGCAGAGATACATACGAAGCATACGGTAAAGACAGCCCAAAGCGGTTAAAACATCGAGGCACACTTCCACCTAATCCGAGCCAATACCAGTTCGCCCCTGGGTCTTTCTGAGTCCCGCAAATTGAAATGGCAGTCCGGTGATTCTCACAGAGTAGTACAGTAACTGGGATTGGAAGCTAATACAGTTTCGGCTCCATTTCATTCCACCATGAGAAATTCGTGAACCGGTGGGGGTCTCATGGGACCATATAAAGAACGGGCATTGTGAGCGAGCTGCCGTCGCGGTTATCTCTCTTCGCAAACATGGGTCATGGCGTAGCTCCTAGTGTTGGTCAATTTGCTTCAGAGCGCCGCAAAGCGCTTCAAGGACAGTCGGGATGGGTAAGTTTCATCGTGTGCTTACTTCTTTTGCTGAACCACTCGTTGAAAGTTTGGCCTCATCCACAACCTCAGAGTTTTTGCCATTACAGTGTTCGCGTCCTTGGGGGGGCTGTGAGGGCTATCAACTCTTTCTTGTTATTTGTACTCAACCCCTTCAAACCACAGTCTCTATGGTGATTTTCCTCGAAGCATGACTGACATAGATACTCACGGAATCTCGAATGTATCGCAGGCTATAATCAGGTACGTCACTTCACGGACCGGTGTGCCCTTCTGACCTAGTGTCCATAAGGGTGTCTTCTCTGGGGTTCTTAGCATGGAGTCTTTCGACACGAGAATGGCTTCTGCAGTTAATAACACCGGCACAAAGGGTTGGCTGGTTGCTATACTTGAATTGGGTGCCTGGTTTGGTGTGCTCTGTACGGGCACGTTGGCAGACAAGTTATCACGTAAATACACGATTGTTCTTGGTACGTCTTATAAGGGCTTCGTTCGTGAAAGAACACTGATTCAGTCTGTAGCTGTGGTTATTTTCTGTATTGGGGTGGTTGTCCAGGCTGCAGCATTTCAGCCCTCTTCAATTTATGGAGGTTTGTGCCTTCCAGCTTTCTGTTGCCAGTTTATTGATATACTACTACAGGGAGATTTATTACTGGGATGGGCGTCGGGTCGCTAAGTATGGTAGTCCCTCTCTACAAGTAAGTTGCCCAGCCACGATGTAGCAGTAGCCCCAACATTAGTTTTCAGTGCCGAACTCGCCCCTCCTGAGGTCCGTGGAAGTCTTGTTGCGCTCCAACAGCTTGCTATTACGTTCGGGATTATGATCTCCTTCTGGATCGATTATGGTACCAACTACATCGGTGGGACCGGGTCGACTCAAAGCGAAGCGGCATGGCGCATTCCTATCGCTCTTCAGATCGCACCAGCACTCGTTCTTGGGTTTGGAATCTTATTCATGCCATTCTCTCCAAGGCAAGCTTCTTCTTGTCACTTGTTTCGCCGCATCAAATATTTTGGAATAGGTGGCTGGTAA
Organism: Boletus eberwhitei; assembly: GCA_038090915.1. Taxonomy (NCBI): domain Eukaryota; kingdom Fungi; phylum Basidiomycota; class Agaricomycetes; order Boletales; family Boletaceae; genus Boletus; species Boletus eberwhitei. Next base: position 23,792 of record JBBPNO010000008.1, read on the forward strand.
ACAAAGGTAGAGATGACGAAGCACTTCAAGTACTCAGCACAGCAAGGCACCTCCCACCCGACTCCGACCTCGTGCAGATTGAGTTTTTGTAGGGTTTTCAGTGCTAGATTGTTGCATTTTGCTAACCACATGTTTAGGGAGATCAAGGCACAATATCTCTTCGAAAAAGAGACCAGCGCTCTCAAATACCCGCACTATCAAGATGGATCATTTTCTTCCGACGTGAAACTTGCAGTCAATGCTTACCTCAGTTTATTCACGACGCGTGCTCTTTTCTATCGGGTGGCCATTGGTTCCCTGTGAGGCAATTCACTGCGTCTGATGACCCTTCGTGACCAGCATCTTTCAGGACCATGTTCTTTCAACAATGGACTGGAGTCAACGCGATTCTTTACTATGCCCCGAGCATCTTTACTTCGCTAGGCTTGACTGGAAACACGACCAGCCTACTCGCTACGGGGGTCGTTGGCATCGTGTGCGTTCGCAAGGACACCGCCAAAGGTTAAACTGCATATTCACATTCTAACATCTAGCATGTGGCTTGCTACCTTCCCTGCTGTGATCTGGGTTGATCAGCTTGGGCGTAAGCCTGTCCTGGTCTCAGGTGCTTTCATCATGGCAGCGTGAGTCATCATATTAACCCGAACCTTCTTGACGTGGATAGTCACATATTTCATTCAGGTGCCACTTCATTATCGCCATACTGAGTGGCTTATATGATAAGGATTGGCCATCGTAAGTATACACTATTTTCCCGATGCAATGGCTGATTCGAATTTCAGGCATACTAGTAATGATACCACCTTGAAGCCAGTGAGACTGTTCTGATCATGGGCTTTAGGTGCTGGATGGGCAGCGTGTGCTCTTGTGTGGATCTTTTCAATGGGTAAGGTCGGAGTTTTTGTGACATAGGATTACCCTTATCCAAGTCACAGCTTTTGGATATAGCTGGGGCCCATGCAGTTGGATTTTAGTGGCCGAGATATGGCCATTGAGTGTTCGCGGAAAGGGCCTCTCGATCGCTGCATCTTCTAACTGGGTAAGCCTTTGAGTGTCATCCAAATGTGCAGCCACTGACTTAAATTATTCAGATGAATAACTTCATCGTCGGTCAGGTTACCCCAACGATGCAGGCGCATCTCACATATGGCACATTTATATTCTTTGGTGTAAGCTTGTCTTCCCGCTTCATCGCAGAGAATTGACGACAACCTAGGTCTTCTCTTTCCTTGGTGGCATATTTGTCCTGTTCTTCGTGAGTGGGCATTTCGTGTTATGTCCTCGCCGATTTCTAAGCATTCTCAGGTCCCCGAGACGAAAGGTCTCACCCTGGAAGAGATGGACGAAGTCTTAGGTGACCGCGAGGGTCTATCCGTTGTAGACCAACAACACCAGAACGAAATTGCTGACCGTATTGGTCTCTCGGTATTCAGTCAGGTGAAACCCTCTGAGATTCCCGAATCTAGTCAAGAAGACTACAAGGAGGATTCCGCGGCCTAGTTTTCTCTTTCATTTCCCTGGTACTACGCATATGTGTGCAAGACTAAATGTATAACGATTATCAGTATCGTTCAGACGTTCCCTTGACACGCTAACGATCCTCTGTAACTACTATTATCAATGTTGCAATTCTGTATCATCACGTGGCCCACGGTAGTCCGTGGAAGTATTGAACGCGATCAAGGCGTATCATATCGATTATCAGGGAAATTCCAAGTTGCCGGACTTTCGGAACGAAGTAATCGACCATGGGCTTCATGCCCGCTGGGAAACATGCAGAGTCGGTGTACCGTGACCGTTGCTAGTAGACTAGGTTAGTACGCCTATCATAGCTTTGTTGTCATGGTCCACTGCCAGAAGGCACGCTGCTCCGACGGATCACAAATTACTATAAATCGTTGTCGTGTTGCAGTGCTGCTTCCATAACCATCTTATGACTTGAGGCCCGTTTTCAGAAGTGCCCGTGAGTGACAACACTAACGGAAAAGTTTTATTTTATCGACCCGTCAGGTGTTTGGGGGAGGTTGAGCCTGAGAGCGCGGAGCGAGCTTCCCAAGGCTGCGCACGGGTTTGTACCTGTTTCGAAGATATAAACACTCTAATCGTGAGTCCACGATTTCCTGAGGGATTGTAAATCACTAGCTCAGCGTCGGTTGACGTATTCGGCTGCGCAGGACCGTGTCGGGTGATGGCACCTTTGGGTCATCTTCGCGAATGTCATTTAGTAGTCTCCATGACACGCCTCCGTCTATGTGTATGCGCGGAAGAATCAAACATGACATCCACTGTCGTGCACGAGCTTGAGATTCCGATCGCGCGGGCACTCCGAGCTCCCCCGGCCGGGTTGAACCCGTCCTCGAGGATATAACCTTGGCCTTTCTACCTCTTTCTTCTCACCGTACCATATGTTCTAGCTCTCGCCGTGGTCAGCTACAATGGACCCATCCCCGGATGAGCCTCTCATTGCATACAGCCTGCCTCAGTACCTGCTCGACCGTATCAACATACACGACACCATCACGCGATTGGTGAGCAATTGTCCTACCCTTCCCTCGAAAGATTATCGTGACAGGCATGCGTTCTGTAACAGTCGGCATATTCTGACTGCAGAGATTTTGAGCGCCTTGGAAATGAAGTCTTTGCCTCCTCAGAGGTCATGGTGGACAGCTCGCTCATCACGAACGAAGAGCCTCAGGGTAAGAGTCACAGTCCACGTCGGCGCCGCTCACCTGGATGACACTGGATCAAGGCCGGCCGGCCAAAGAAGAGGCGGAGTCTTGGGCAACGTATATTGAACGTTTCACAGCAACGCAACACGTCATGACGTGCGTTCATCTACCATCTTTGTCGTCCACTGAGGCAAAGCCACTGCGACAGTTGTATTCTGGTCAACCTTCCACAACCTGCCCCGACTTGGAACATCGCTATGCCAAACAAAGCGACTGCATCTGCGAATGCGTTGGTCACCTTCCGACGTGACCGCGCACGGGGAGAATCAACTGTTCAGCATGGGGTGAGAACACCTCACGATTGATACGTTGGGATTCTAATACCTTCTTGCAGAGTTATTACACCTTTGAGTTAATACGGCAGACAGATGTAGACCCAGGTTCAAACCCCTGGCGAATCTCGTACATGAAAGCCCATCCGTTCTGGTTCAGTGGAAACATAGAAGTAATGAGTTGATCATGGTGTCCTAAACCAGGTCAACTTCGCTGGTGACACGTGACGGTCGAGTATCCTTTAGAAAGACAGGCACCAGGTCCTCGGCCAATATTGTGAGGACGGACTTTGCTGTTGATTGCATGCAACTATGATGCAGTAGATGAAATTATGAGCCGGAACTTTTGTTAGACGAATAGATCAATTCCTGCTGAGACCCGGAAGTCCTGAACAGCGAACCGAAGCTCTCATGCGAGTGTCGGGGTCTCTGGTTTGATTCCAATAAGGGAACGGGTGGAGACGATGGACGACCGAGATAGTAACTTGGATGCAACCCGGGCAAGTACTGAGACAACAAGAAGAAACATCAATTTTCCTACGTATTGTTCTGGCCATATGTCGAACTCCACCTGTGTGCGCGATTTCGTCAGAACAAATGTAAGGGAGACCAAAGAAAAAGGTGCAGATCAGTTAGTCGAAATTTTCCTCAGCTCCGAGGAGCTTAGGTAGTCTAACATGCTTTATGACTGTGGCTTGAAGCCCATCATGTCTCTCGAATTAAATTTTAACCCTTACCTGACACCTCGGGAATGAAACCGCCTTATTCTTTGTGGACGTGATAGTTTTTGTCAAGTTTTTGTCAAACTGAGCGCAAACAAAACATGTTTGTTCTCGAATCTCGAGGACCTTGTTCACAACCACCAAATCGTGTCTAGTTGGAAATGGACTATATCCAGTTGCAGCGTGGCCCAGGGAAAGACACAATGACCAACGCTCCGTTCTTTGAATGGCGTCCACGAGGGGACCTCGTTTCCTATCTGTGGCGTAATCGCTCAGTATCTCACGGCGTGGTCTTAAAACGTTGCGCGTGTGTCCTCCATGATCCCACTCGCCTCGGCCGTAGTCAAAGTTGCTGTTGGACAACCTTTGAATTGCAGGCAGTTATCGTCGTACACGACCGCGACGGGCTCGCTCTGACCATCATAGTAAGTGCCGAGCACTAGCGCTCGATTTCCCAGATGGGATTTGGATGCAAGAGCTGGTTGCTCTCTGATAAAGTAACTGGCATTGATGGCCGCTACTTTTGGCAGCCTCGTGTTTCATGCCAGTTACCTTCAGCCCCACCTTGTCCTGATAATCATTCAAGGGTCAGTTCTAATTTCGTCCTCAGCCTCTTCTCTGGTCTCTCTCGTTTCCACTGCAACCCCGCAAGGCAGCTTGGGCGGCGGGCGTCTCGCTAGTTCACCCATGTCTTCCACAGCTATCGGTACTTTCACTTGTTGGGATGGCTACGATGATTATGAAGTAGTAGAAGAACGGCCTTCTCGTCCTCCCCGTCGTTCCCGACTTTCATCTACATCCGCCCTGCCCTCCTCCCGGCGACAAGGTGCCGAGCGCGGCGGTGAACGCCAACAGACGTCGAGATCAACCACAAGACATGGTCCTCGTGAACAGGAGTATATGTCGCTCGATGAACTATGGAACACCTTGCGAGAGAGAAAGCATGCTGCAGAAGCCAAGCTTCCTCACAAGGTGAAATCTCTAGAGACACCCCATGCTGGTCCGAGCGGTGTGTCGCGTTCCACTCCCACCCCAGAGCAGCATGTTACCACGCCTAGGAAGCCAACCCCTCCCAAAGTGAAGCAAAAGAAATCCACGTACGCCACCGCATCGTTTCGTGCGTCCGTTATCCTGATCCTTCTGAACGTGTTGCAGGGATTGTGTTTCATTTCGCGAGACCCGTTCGGGTCGTACAGTGTGTATTCTTTGCATCACGTCCCCGCGATAATCCCTTCTTATCCCCGCACAGATCACCGCAACCTTCGACTTGCCCGGCATAAAGAAAGAACAAGCGCACGTTAGTTTCCGTTGGAATCACCTGGTTGTTACGTGGCAGACAGTCAAGATCACTGAGAAAGAGGAAGGTGGACGACTCGTCAGAGAGCGAGAGGAGAAGAAGTATACACGGACGATACCTCTTCCAGAAGGAACGAAAGTGAGTGAACTCCTGCTTTGTCCATCTCGTGAGGCTGATCGCTGTCTTGGTTAGTTTGAGGAGATTCGCGCAGTCATGGACAATCGACATCTTATCTTGAACTATCCCAACATGCGTGCGGTCCGTGTCGAACCCCGACCTCGGTTACCCAGACAGACCGAGCCCCGTCGTGTGGAACCCACCGTCATCTCTGACGGTGACATCAAATCCAGCGATGAATTCGAGGATGGGTCGTATCTCAAGTCAACAGATCATTCACCACACGAAGAAGTTACCGAAATCACCGATATCTCAGAATATTAGAAACTGCGATCTCCTCTTTCTGCTACTTTGATACCTACGTTGCGTACAACTCGGAGGAGCGTGTCTTACTACAGTCCGCATTGTAACCGCGGGCGATACTCATGTATGCCAGTCACCGGAGATTATCAACAATGGATGACCTATGTATGTATTTTGTGATCTTTTGTTACGAACGTGTGCCCATAGTTTCTGAAAACTAGATGAAATTACATGAAAACGATATTGAATGCTTCCTGCGGGGTCAGGTGAACATATTCGCGGATAGACTGGGGCTTGATGCAAAGTCATTATGATAGTTTGTCTCGTACAAGATAGTAGGTATATATATTACATGTCATCCACACTCCACTCATAGCTCGCTGTCTCTGTCCGTTTTCTGTCGTTGATACGCTGGAACCACTTCTTCTCAAAGCCATTGCCACGGTCTAGGAAATGTATCAGCATATTCATCAAGGCCTCGAGAACTTGACTTTACCTACGCCGTCCCATCGGTAACCCGGTTTTATGCCGAAGCGATTAGGAGGAGGAGGAGGACCACGATACTCCGGCTTTTTAGTGATTTTAGACGTTTGTTTCTGCGAAACAGAATAATCAGAGAACCAAACGCAACATCTTGTACAGCTAGGCTAACCGTCAGGAAAGCAGCAGCAGGATCATTCCATCTGTCTCGCGCCATGAGTTCTTCGTTGAGTTCCTTGTCATCTGCTTGTCGAGAGAACGGCAGGGACTTGTTCTTCTCCAGTTGAATTCTGCGTTTCTCTTTTTCTTCTCTTTGTGCGAGTCCCTTACCCCACTCCATCTTCTGCGCCTCCTTCTCCTCCTTTTCTCTTTTCTTCCGTGCTGCTTCGGCTCGGGCCAGTTTCATGTCGATCTTACGACCAGATACATCACGATATACAGTCTCCTGTGCGGCTTCCACCTCATCTTTCGCCATCTCGTCCTGTTTGACGTGGGTCTTTGATTGCTACAACCTGGGGTCAGGTCCGATTCCATGCGGGTATCAAACAGCCACTAACCTTTCGCAGATCTTCGGAGCGGATCAGCCCACCTCTGAAAGGTCGTACGTCCTCCACGACGGTCGGTTGTTCATCAGGCGGTATGGACGGGCTCTCCTCCCTCTTTACGCTCTCTTGCACCGTAGTCCATCCCGAACGCGCGTCCGTTCTCCGTTTCTTGAAACTTCGGTCACTCGCAACTGCAGCTTCCGTCACATCCATTTCATCTTCTCGTTGCTGTCTCGAGACCTCGTCGCCAAAGCCCGTATCGTCGTCAACAAATATGGACGGACCACTAGTTGCACCGCTCGCGACCTTGCGTTTCTTCTTCTTGGGCGCAGTTCGGGCCAATATGGCCTCAGCTTTAGGACCTGACATGTATTTCTCCGCAAGGTAGGTTTGCATAGTTCGGAGCGGTAGTACAGAGTTGGGTAGTCTCAAAGTGAAGTAGCGGCACAAGTGCGTATTACATAAGCTAAGTAATACACTGGCGTACAACCAACTGTACGGCGCAAGTAGTCCAAGCAATGAAGAACCGTTCAGCGGGTGTTATAGAGACCAGGTTCTTGACTGAAGGCTGCAAGGAATTCAGAGGCGACGACAAATACGAATGAAGACTGGTAAAGTACGTTGTATTGACATTGTGAAATTTGTCTCACCAAGGAAACCTGACTACCCGGAATCATCGAGTACCAGAGGTTGTACAATCTGGGCAACCATGGGCAACATTCAAAGGACCAACAACAACCGTACATCGACATATGCGCATGACAGGCAGACTTGACGGGCTTTTCGAGCAACTATAGGTGCTTCAACGACATGTGCCGTGAGCTGAGAAGACGTAAAACGAAGGCGGCAAACACATTGCAAACCCATGGTAGCTTACGGAAAATGACAGAGTATGCTGCTTCTGCCTCTCGGAACGGAACTAAGTACAAGGGTATGCGAAGGCGGGAACTTGGAGACTGCTGCTGATGTGCTTTGGGATCCGAGATATCACCGATGCGTCGTGCATGTACCATTGTGTCCTCCTTGCGACCGGGGTCAGAGGGCTCGACAGAATCAGCCCGGCCACGTCCAAAAGAACTCGCGAATTTGTCGAAAGGCACGAATTTCAAAGGACGCCGTGAGTGAGAGATTCCGGCACCATCCACCAAGGTATCAAGAGGATCGCCATCAGTTAAAACGGTGGCGCGAAACAAGGTTTTCGCGATTCGGGAGGACCTCTTCGGTCGTTTGGGCACTTCAAGGACTTTCCGAGTGTGCACTGTTCGTCGCTCTGCTGGGTGTTTGCGACTATATGCGCGGGACCTCTTCAGAGCGACACTACCGGGAACTGCCTGCTTGGTTTTCCGGACAGTTTGAACTGAATAACGAAGAAACTTCTCGACAGTGATATTGTTTTCAGAAGATATTCCCGTGTTCGGAGGTTCTAGAAGCTCTGTGAACGCGGGGGAGGACGTCGTCGGTTCCGGAAGTACAGCAATATCTGGTATCAGTCCTGAATGGAGTCCAACATCACTGGCTTGGTCGAGGGAGATGACTGGTTCTGCGTCTTCAAGTTGAACGTTGATCCGTAGCCTCTTTCGCCTCCTCTTGAACTAATAGGCCCATCAATGGACAACAAACTGGTGAGCAACCTGCAGGAATAATTTGCCTACCACAAATTCGTTGGTATCGTTCTGCAGCTGCATTGCCGGGAAACGTGGACATGAATTAGACAACAGTAACTTGGGCATCTACAGCCGCTAAAATAATTACATAAGCTTTGATCACACATTGCACCAGTCATGCACACTGCGTTTGAGCGGAACCGCGACGTACGGGCATAGTGATAGATACTTCAATATTTCTCTATGGTTGTACACAAAATCACTTGAACACCATCAATACCGCCAGAGGCAAGCACACAGTGCGCATATGCGCAGGTATGTTGATCTTACCAATAACGGAACTCCTACCGCTAGAGCTTGGGTTGACAGGTGGCGCCCGGGTTTAAATGTTGTCCTTTCCCTGTCCTTTCCCTGTTGTTTCCCCATTGTAAACCCGGGATGGACCTAGATATGCAGCTCGCGCTGCTGGAGACACCACGAATGCTGTTCGACGCTTCCTCCACCCATTCTCGTCGGGATCGCAGATCCGACTTGTCTATGCCTCCGTGCAGAAATAAACTAAACGAGAAGGTGGGCTTCCAGGAATTTTGCAACTAACGCGCAATTTCCGCAGTGCGGCCTTCTTGGCCGGCCAGTTGATGCTGGTCATCAAAATGTTGACCGTTAGCCAAATTTCATTACCACGTACCACTCGCGACATGCAGAGCCTCCTAGCCTCGTTGGTATTTAAGCCCGGAGGGCTCAGCATATTCTTCGGTGCTTCTTTCATCCTAAGAGTAATAGCCCACCCTTTCTGTCAATCTCAACATGCAACTCACTCTCGCCGCCATCATTGCCTCTGCTACTGTCCTGGTTGGCGCTGCACCGCAACCTCGTCAAAGCTGTCCCGACGCCACCCAGTATGGTTTGGTGTCCATCTCCCCGACCACCGTCGTAGCTGGCGATGTGAGTGAAACCTTCTGGCTCCTGGTAGGACGAACCATAGCTGATTATAATACAACACCAGACCTTGACGGTGAATAGTGACTTCAGTTGCGCCATCACCTACTTCGGTCACATCCCTGAATACACCGACTACTACATCGAGGTCCCTAGTAACAACAACGGTTATGAGCCTCCCATTCTCTTGGCTCGTCGTACCCTCGCGTCTGGCAGCACCTCCGACTCGTTCACTGTCCAGGTTCGTTAACATTCTTCACCACTTGGGGAATTAGCACGTTTTCTGACCTTTTCCTTTTCTTAGGTCCCTGACGCGTATTACTTCGCGGGCGCGGGTTATGTAGTGATGTTAGAAACCACCTACCCCATCAACGGTACCAATGGCATTCCTTACTCTGTCGTTGGCGGCATTGAGGCCGGGATTACTATCAACGTCTAAGCATGGGCAAATTAAATACTTGTTCCCTACAAATTTCAGAGTAACAAATAGCATCATGATGACTAGATACTACACATCATGAAGTGACTCGTGTGTTTGAGACAGGAACAGGAACAGCGTGGCTTGGCGAACTAGGCCCGCAGCTTGGGTACATACAAACACCAACGTGTTCAAGACTGGTCAAGATTTGTATGCGGACACGAGTTCACCAGACCAGTTATCAAGCCGTCGGTAGGCCGCACAATGGGTTCGGAGGTGAAATTTCGATTTGACTAGACTTTTCGCGTTAACATTGAGCTCGTTCCCTATCCTCATCACAAGAATGGTGTGTAGAGAGGGCCTGATCAGCCGTCTTACTTGGCACGCTCGGAGTGACCCAGCTTGAAAGAGACGAGTTCGCAGAACGGCACGCTTCCCCGGAGGCAGTGGTATCCTCACCGCCTCTCTCGGGCACTCAAGTCCTTTCCCGTGCGCCACAATAATGCAGTCGCGGGTGGTACGTAAGTGCTGAAGAGTCACCATGTTCCTGAAGGTCTTCGATTCCACAAGCTAACAAGCTATACCATTGTTTGATTGATCTCACCGTCGCCATTGCCGGTAGTACCTTGACGAGTCCCCGGAGTAAGAACTACCTGAGCGGTCCAGGTTTCATTAGTACGCCAGTTGTGCGGCGATGATTCTCAACACTTCTTAGAAGTTCAGGCTACTATGGCCCTCGTATTTCTCCGCAAGGTAGGCTTGCATAATCTAACTTGGTAAGCGGCAATGTGTATTACTTCAGCAACAGTGGACAAACGAGAACCTTGCGTGTCAGCATAACGAGCATACCATGACGAGCTTTCGGGCGACTACTGGTGCTTCAAAAACGCGTGCAGAGAGAAGACGAGCACATCTGATAAAACGAGGCGGTAAACACATAACAAACTCACGGCAGCCTAATGAAACATGGCAGAGTATGCAGCGTCTGCTTCTCGGTGCGGGGACCGAGTACATGGGTATACATGGGTGGAAACGCGAGTAGTGATGGTGATGTGCTTTGTGGTCCGAGGTATCACCGATGCGTCGTGTATGTAGCACTGTGTCTTCCCCGCAGCCGGGGTCAAAGCGCTCGATGGAATCAGTCTGGCCAAGTCCAAAGGGACTCGCGAATTTGTTGGAGGCAACGAACTTTTCGCGATTCGGGAGGACCTCGTTGGTCGCTTGGGTACTTTCTTCGAGTGGGCATTGTTCGTCGCTCCGCTGGGGTTTGGCGCGTATATGTGCGAAACCACCTCAGAGCAACGATGCCGAGGACTACCCACTAAGTTTTACACTGGCAGAACCGTTTGAACTGAATAACAAAGAAACCTCTCGAGTGTGACAATGTTTTCAGAAGATATTCCCGGGCTCGGAGGTTCTAGAAGTTCTGTGAACACGGGGGAGGACGTCGTCGGTTCCGGATGTACAACAATATCTGGTGTCAGTCCTGAATGGAGTCCAACATCACTGGCTTGGTCGACGGAGACGACGGTTTCTGCGTCTTGACTCTTGACCACTAATCCGTAGCCTCTTTCGTCTCCTCTGGAACTAATAGGCCCATCAATGGACAACAAATGGATGAGCAACCTGCAGGACAAATTTGCCTACCACAAATTCGTTTGGTATCGTTCTGCAGCTGTCCTGCCGGCCCTGAACCACAGCCGTTTTGCAATTGATTACATAAGCTTTATCACACATTCAATGCACCTCCATATCATACCAATAACGGAACTCATACAAGTTGACATGGACAGGTGGTGGGTTTGCCGTCCTTTTCAGGCCTGTTGTTTCTCCCTTGTACTCTTGAGATGCTCGGATATGCAGCTCGCGCTGCTGGAGACCACGAATGCCATTCGACACTTCCTACACCGATTCTCGGGATCGCAAATCCTTCAAGGAGTCTACGCTTCCACGCAGAAATAAACTAAACGAGAGGGTGGATTTCCAGATTTTACAAGTAGCGCGCAATTTCCGCAGTGTGGCCTTCTTGACCAGCCAGCGATGCTGGCCATCGATGTGTTGGCCGTTGTTAGCCTTTCAATTACCACATACCACTCACAATATGCAGAGCCTCCCAGCCTCGTTAGGTATTTAAGCCCGGAGGGCTCAGCATATTCTTCGGTGCTTCTTACATCCTAAGAGTAATAGCCCACCCTTTCTGTCAATCTCAGCATGCAACTCACTCTCGCCGCCATCATTGCCTCTGCTACTGTCCTGGTTGGCGCTGCGCCGCAACCCCGTCAAAGCTGTCCTGAATTCACCCAGTATGGTTTGGTGTCCATCTCCCCGACCACCGTTGCAGCTGGCGATGTGAGTAAAATTTTCTAGTTCCTGGTGGCTGATTATAATACAACACTAGACCTTGACGGTGAATGGTGACTTCAGTTGCGCCATCAACCACTTCGGTCACATCCCTGAATACACCGACTACTATATCGAGGTCCCCAGTAACAACAACGGTTTTGAGCCTCCCATCCTCTTGGCTCGTCGTACCCTCGCACCTGGCAGCACCTCCGATTCGTTCACTGTCCAGGTTCATTCCTCACCACTTGGGGAATTAGCACGTTTTCTGACCTTTTCCTTTCCTTAGGTCCCTGACGCGGATTACTTCGCAGGTGCGGGTTATGTAGTGATGTTGGAAACCACCTTCCCCATCAACGGTACCAACGGCATCCCTTACTCTGTCGTCGGCGGCATTGAGACCGGGATTACTATCAACGTCTAAGCATGGGCAGAATTTGATACTCGTTCCCTACAATTTTCAGAGTAATAAATACATCATGCCGACTAGATGCTACATCATGATGTGGCTCGGGTGTCTGACAGGAACAGGAGCAGCGTGGCTTGCGGTGAACTAGGTCGACACTGCGGCTTGGGTACATACAAACACCATACCAGCCTGATCAGCGCTAGCCGTCTTAAAGTTTGGCACGCTCGGAGTGGCCCAGCTTGAAAATGACGAGTTCGCACAACGGCCCGCTTCCCCGGAGTCAGCAGTTGCCTACCACGAATTCGTTCAAGGTAAGTACGGTCATGGCATCGCTGAGAAATGCTGTTGACAGCTGTTCCAATTTAGACATTTACGTAGCGCCGCATTAGCGCCAGGCAATAATATGTTTGGTAGTTCTCTGAGTTTACTTCTCTATGCCAGGCTGCGGCCTGAACGCGATTGAACATCAACCGAGGCAAACACCCAATGTGCATTTGTGTAGGTATGTTGAGCTCTTACCGTTAGAGCTTGGGTTGGGTGGCGGGTTTTGCCGTCTGCATTTCCCCCCTCCAATTATTCTCAGGGATCGCAAGTCCTTGCCTACGCATTCACGCAGAATTTAACCATGTAAGCGAAAAAGTGGGTTTCCGCGAACTTTGCGAGTAGCGCGTACATTTAGCGGTGCGGCCTTCCTGCTCCGCCAGTGACGCTGTCAGCTTCTCGTTACCACGTATCACTCACGACATGCAGAACCTCCTGGGACATTTAAGCCCGGGGGGTTCAGCATATTCCCCAGTGCCTCTTGCATCCCAAGACTAATAACTCGTCCTTTCGCTCAATCTCAACATGCAACTTGCTCTCGCCGCCATTATTGCTTCTGCTGCCGTCCTGGTTGGCGCGGCACGACGATCTTGTGCCGAAGCTGCTCAATTTGGCGTGTTGACTGTCTCCCCGACCATCGTCACAGCTGGCGACGTGAGTGAAACCATATGGCTCCTGGCAGGGCGAACCTTACTGATTATTATACAATACCAGAACTTGACGGTGAGCGCTGACTTCAGTTGCGCCATCAACTACTTCGGTATCATCCCTGAATACACCGACTACTATATCGAGGTCCCCACCAACAACAATGGTCATGAGCCTCCCATCCTCTTGGCTCGTCGTACCCTCGCGCCTGGCAGCACCTCCGACTCGTTCACTGTCCAGGTCCATCCTTCGTCATTGGGGGGAATTAGCACGTTTTCTGATTCTCCTTTTCTCAGGTCCCTGGCGCAAACTACTTTGCAAACGCGAGTTATGCGGTGATATTGGATACCACCTACCCCATCAACGGTAGCTTTGGCGTCCCTGTCTCTCTTGTTGGCGGCACGGAGGCCCCGATTACCATCAACGTCTAAGCAGGTTCCTTTCGTGGATCCCAGTGTCAGTTTGAACGATTTGGGGCATAGACTCGTCAGTACGGCGAATTCGACATACCCGTTCCTTACTATTTTCAGAGTCTAAACAGACGATCTACAAATGGATACATCATGCTAGCTAGATGCTACCAAGAGATGACTCGTGTGAGTATGTTGTGCCGGTCAGACAGGAACAGGAACATTCTAGGTTGGCGGACTAATCCCGCAAGGTACGCCCACGCGGTTAAAATCAAATGACACAGGTTCCGCAGACGAGTCACCGAGCAGTCGGCATGCCGCACAATGGATTCACAAAAGTTGATGAGAATCTTGATTCGACCAAAAACTTGCCCGCTAACGCTGCCTCGTTCCCCATCCAGACTGCATCGCGAGAGTCGTGCGCAGAGCCTCAGCCGTGGTCTGGTAGATTCGCATGATCTTGAATTATTCGTTGCCGAGCCCAAGGTACTCACGTCGTGGATACTGGGTCATTGCTGTATTCAATGAATTCGTCGGAGTGGCGACATGGCACACCAAGCTTGAAAGTGACGAGCCGTTTGTACAACGGCCTCCCAGTGCTTCCTCGGGGATGCAATGCTATCCTCACCCAATATTAATGTGGCTGTGGGTGGTACCTAAGAGATCTCATTATTTACTTACACCCCCAAAACGCACGATGGACGTATTTATGAACTGTCTAGTCTTGATACAGTAAGAGCGCTTCTAGTCGTCATCCAGACGTTTCTCCGCTAAATGGTGCATGCGCGGCATGAAGCAACTGAACCACGTACAACGTCATGAAGGTAACTGTCGCACAAACCTGGGATGCGATCCCTAGACATTTTCCAGATTCGCCAGCTCAGCCTTCAACTTTTTCAGGTCCAAAACTGCAGCGTCAATGGCATCCTTCTCCGCCTTGCTCTCCTTCAGTGCGCGGACGTGACTACCCTGTGCGAGGATTTTAGCTTCTAGAGCGATTGCCTCTGGCGATTTCGTCCCATCCACGGCAGCGTCCGCCTTTCCACCGGGATTGTGAGCCTTCTTGGCCTTGCGTTTCGAAACAGGGGCCTCCTCCTTCTGTCCGTCAATTCCACCAAACTTGGCCTTCCACACTTCTTCCATCTTCTCGTCGATGTTTTTAAACAGATGATCCGGCTTCCCGATTCGATGGCCCGCCAAGATATCCGTAGAAAGTACCTCGGGTACACACCGCGCCGGTGCGTTGAGTTGTTGTAAAATCGCCTCCGACGTCGTAGGCATGAATGGATAGACCAACACAGACAGCACATAGATCAAATTCACTGCACGCGACACGACCTGAGCGCAGCGCTTGGGTTTTTCCGTCATCAATGCCTTGTTGAGCCCGGAAGCTTGGAGGTATCCATTGCCGCGATTAGAGATGAGCATGACGGTCTGTAGGCCAAGGCGAAGCTTCACACTCTCCATCGCGTCTATGTATTCTTTGAGGAGATTGTTGACTTCAGAGATGAACTCGCCATCAAGAGCGTCGTTAGGGGACAATGCTCCAGCCGCATCACCACTCTCAGGAATGACGCTGTCATACTGCGATGCCACGAATTTCAAGGCGCGGTTAACAAAATTTCCGAAGCTATTGGGGTATTAGTGAGGTTTCATATCATAAGACTGGAAGGGAAGTTCACTTCTTGAGTAAAACATTGTTGTTGGCTGCAATCTGATAGAGGCGGTAAGTAGTGAATAAACCGCAGATGAGAAATTACAGCTTACGCAATCCGCCCAAGAAAACATCGCGTCTGCAGTTTCAGGTCGGGTAGCGAGTAGGTAGTACCGCCAGACCGAAGCTGGAATGCCAGTCTCCTTAGCCGCAGGTCCGAACACTCCACGACCCTTGCTCTTTGAGAATTTTCCACCCTCGTAATTGAGGTATTCTATGACAGTCTGTGTTGATCACTCGGCATCAAGTTGATGGATGACCTCACCTGTCGTCGATATGTGATGAAGTGTTGTCCATTTTCTGCCATCAGCGATAAGCATGGCAGGGAAATAGACAGTATGGAAGTAAACGTTGTCCTTGCCCATGAACTGGTATAACTTGACATTATCAGGGTTGAGCCACCACCGTTGCCAGTCAGGGGTATAGTTGGCGGTTATGCTTGGGTAACCGATAACGGCGTCGAACTACCAGGAAAACGATCAGCTACCAGCACGAAAAATCGCTTTTAACCATAGTACGGACCCATACGTCTAGAAGAACTGTTAACGTCCCGAACGTACTCAACAGATGCAGCACTTACAAAGAACTTTGCCATCCATTTCTTTGTCATCCTCTCTACCAAGTGGTGGGATGGGCACACCCCAAGTTAGGTCCCGTGTAACGGGTGTGGGACGTAAGCCACTCCTCAAGCGTGCGTCAACAATCTCTCCTTCGGCGTTGATCGTCGCATTAGGTGACCATTTGCCGTTCTTGTATGATGTTTTAATCCATTCTTCTAGTTGATGTTGTGCTTTGTCGAGTCTGAAATACATATGAGAGGAGGAGCGGGCGACAACCTTGTGAGTTTTGTCGATGAGGCATCGGGGTTCAATGAGGTCTATGGCATCGAGAGTGCGCGCACAACCGTCGCACTGGTCCCCTCGAGCGTCCTACAAGACCAGATAAGGTGATCTCGGCAAGAGGCATGTGGGTCACTTACGGGAAAACTGCAATGTGGACAAATGCCTTCGACATATCGATCGGCCAAGAACCTAGATCTTGGTTGATACAGGATAACGACTTGAATAGCCTCACTTACTTTTGGCACCCTTCACAGTAAGTCTGATCCCTTACTTGCTTTTCAAGATAATCATGCTTGCCGAGATTGAGGTAAATTGATTGGCATATCCTGAATGGACAGATTAGTTGATGCGAGCAGAGGAGGGCAGGGAGAGAGAAATGAATTACTCAGTATGCTGAGGGGTGGAGGTGCGACTAAAGAGGTCAAATCTGTTCAGAGTCGTTGAGTGAACGAGAAAGAAGAAACCCAGGTTGCGACCTGCCCGATGTCAAACCACTCGTATGTCTCTTTGTGTAGTGCATTATATTTATCGCAGAGCTGTCTGGGCGTAACGCCTTCCTTTAGTGCTGCTGTTTCGGTTGCTGTTCCATATTCATCTGTTCCACAGACATAAAGAGTTCGGCGATTACGAGTCCCTGCAATCAAGTTGCGGCGTGAACCAAGATACGAAGTAATGTGCACCCACGGCTATATCTGTTGTAGTGGGAGATTGTCAGACGGGCCCACGGATTCACTACATTGGATACCTACCTACTAAATACGTCAGCGCTGAGAACGCTTCCGATGATATTTCCTATGAAGAACATCAAAAGGAGGTTGGCCGCACGTGCAGAAAGACGGACCTAGGTGGGGTACATTATTACAGTAAGGCAGAGCAGAGGTGATCAAAATGTTTGTTTCCCCTTCTTTCGGTAGTCTAGCCCGATGGATAATATTGAGCAAGTGTCCGATGAGTTGCAGAAGCCTTGCTTACATTGCGGATTGCCCAGGATCGGGGATCAGTCTGAGAACTTGTTCTCTGACTGTCTGTGTCATTGTGGACGCTTGATGAGGCGTGTTGGTGTTCAGTGCTGCTGATCGATTGAAATCGAGCAAGTTTGACTCACCCAGCGTCTGTTAGAGTCACTACTGGGACGATTAGTAATCCTTGAGAACCCAAACTAAGAACTGACTATAAACTAGTTGAGTGTAATTGGTTACGTGCTATTTAGCGTGTTCTTCGTGCTGTAAGCAGTGACACTGCGCCGTCAAGCTATGCTGCTATGCTCCGAGTCCTCCAAGTAATTAATGTCGAGTCCTCAAATGTGTCCATCCCTTCTGGTACTGGGCGCCGCTACTTATCTGAAGATTCCAAAGATAGCCCAGACGGTCGTCAGTCTTACCCCTTTATGGTCAACGGTCGCAGAACTTACACAACTGATAAGCTCGTATGTTTTTTTCCCTGCGCACTTGCGGATCCCCGTTATTATTCGCGACGGACCAAGGCAGTCAACGTGACCAGATTGTCGGCCGTTATGGTCGTTATAAATAATCTTGGTGGCCTCCAAGATAACATGTGCTGCGTAATGGCTGTGGTCCATGCGACGAAATGGCTGGGTACGTAACTTTGGGTTCCTTACTAACTCCGGTAGGTCGTGTACTTCGCATGTTCCCGCTTTATAAAGTCGCGTCACCCTCCGAGAGTCTGCTGGCAATGCCTCCAAGTTTGTAGCTGTGCCGAGTCACCCAAGTCGATTGTCGCGATGCCTCTGGACAGAATTATCACGGACCCCATCATATCCACAGAGAACGTTAGCTACTCTCCTTCCCACTCCCCTATAGACCATCTTCCTCTCACCTCCCAAGTCAGCTTGCCGTCGGAACGTGACCCTCTCGTCGGTGCTCCAAAGAAGCCATTCTACCGTGCCCGCCCACTATGGTATCACTCTCTTCGAAAACTTGTTGCGCGAATTGACCCGTGTCCAGGCTGGTTCCGTTTGCATTGACAGCTTCTATTACAGTAAGTTGAATACTCCACACCAATGTGCCGTATCTCAAGCTCGTGTGCATTGCTCCAGCGTGGAATGACGCTGGCATCTCGTGTCGAGGTATTCACTGGGCTCTCATGCAGGCAGCTTCGCGATGGTTGGAACCACACCTCTGCCCCCGACGTACGAGGCAGTCATGTGTCTATTTACCCTCAAGTCGACGCTAGTCCAAGCTTCACTTCCTTATATCTACCTTCTATACCACCATCCATTCAGTCATTAGAGGAGTCCACAGGTGACGACGTAAGCGAAGGCGATGATCCTCGCGTTATTCCTGGCAAGAAATGTGTTTCAGATCCTGCCGTGCAGGCCGGTGCCGTCAGACTTCAGACTATCATGACAACCATCATGGGTACACTTTCAGCGCTCACCACAGGTTGGTGGGGTCGCTTTGGGGAACGCCATGGTCGTACCCGTGTCCTTGCGATATCCACACTTGGCTTGTTCCTCACGTACGTGCACACTCTTCCCAGATAGATGCCGGCGGAATTCTCCCCATCTGATCATTACTGCTTAGGGATCTAATCTTCATCCTTGTCTCCACGCCGCGTAACCCACTCGCTGCGCACTCTCATAGGCTTCTCATCTTGGCTCCGATTATCGAGGGCCTAGTGGGAGGATGGTCATCGCTTACCGGCGCTAGTACCGCCTACATTGCTGATTGTACATCGCCTGGTTCCCGTGCGACTATCTTTGCACGTTTCACTGGCGTGCTATTTGTGGGCCTGGCACTTGGGCCAATAATAGGTGCTTGGCTAATCAGAAACCCGATACCGTATTTGAAACTCGGACAAGGTATATTTTCTTCTGGCCCCGTGATCGTATTTACACTAATGCTGGGACCTAGCTGATCACCCATTGCAAAGTGTCAATTCAGTCTTTTGGGTTGCAATCTGTGGTTCTTTCGTGAATCTTCTCCTCGTGCTTTTCGTATTCCCAGAGTCCCTTCCTGCATCCCGTCGGGCAATGAACAGGAAAGGTAAGAATCGTGCGATAGAAGGCGATGAGATTGAAACCGGCAGTAAGCTATTAATTTTTCTTATCTCAAGATGCATCTAACTGATTCTTGCCGCAGAGAGAGATAACCATACATGGGTGGTCATCCGCGTAGTCAAAAACTTCATTTCCCCTCTTGCGGAATTCTTGCCAGCTGATGTTCCGGTGGCCCGTTCAGCTGGAATGCCCAGGCAGCCACTTACGCGCAAGGACTGGAACCTGACATTCCTTGCGTTGTCTCTCTTCGTTTATATGCTTTCTTCGGGCCTCTTCCAAGTCAAGTATCTCTACGCTGAGCACGTCTACGACTGGGCCGCGGAACAATTGAGTTATTATATCGCATTCATGGGTGCTGTCCGCGCCTTCTATCTTCTCGTCCCCCTACCATGTGAGTCACTGTAGAACTCCATTAAATTCTGCAACGTGTACTGATAGAAGACGCAGTCCTTCTGGCTACATTCAAACCTGTTCGGGCAGCAGTGTCGTCAGCAGTGTCGGCGCAACCCAACACCAACGGCCCAAAGGCAAAGCCCAAACCCACGAAAAGTCACCTCTTTTCTGAAATCCGCTTCGACCTCCTCGTCGTACGGTGCTCGATGTTTGTCGACTTTTTGTCTCATGCGCTTGTTGTTTTCTCTCCACTTCCCTCCAACGATGCCGCGTCCGCATGGTGGTCACAATTCATGTTCGTCGGGGCTACCTCGTTGGGTTGCGCCGGTGCCGGAATCATGCCTGCTGCTCAAAGTCTGGCTCTGTGCACTCTTCAAGGTCGCAAATTGGCAGAGAAAGAAGAAATTGCACGATTGCAAGGCGGTACAGAGTGTGTCCCTGCGGAGCAAGACGCAGCACCCGAGTCGGGTAAATTATTCGGTGCAATTGCCGTCCTTCAAGCGGTTAGCCAAACTATCATTGGCGTATGTCGTTCTCTACCCTTGCTTGGAGGGACCTGGTCTCTGATCTATTCCATTAGCCCATCGTATTTGCGGTGATATACAGCAACACCGTCGCCTCGTTCCCCAAAGCGGTCTTTGTGACGGCTGGGGTTCTCGTCGTAGTTGCTATCGTCCTCACCCTGTTCGTCAGACCGGATGTCAGTTTGTCTATACTCAAGAACACTCGGAGGAAGACGAAATTCGGCGCGGCGCCCAGGCATAGAGCCGAAGAGAAAAGGGGTCGTTCAAGAGTGAGCAAGGACCTCCGGGGTGGTTCCGCAAGTGCTTCGTATTATGGTGCCACGAGACATGACCCAAGCGTCTCCACCACAAGAACAGAGGCTGGTGCTTCTGGACATGTGTGAACGCTGCGTCTCAGATATAGTTGATTTACGGGATGGCGATAGTATGCATATCCATATTCACTAATTTGTTATCTATATGCTGACCGGGAGACCATATTGCCTCGTTGATGACAACCACGAGAGTATTCAGGCTGTCGTGACCTAGTACATGTACTATGACAACAAGTAATCTACCATCCACAATATTTTATAGCTCTGCTCTTCATCGAGAACTAGATCCTCCATAACCAGTGCTCGTTCTGAGAGCTCCCATGTTGGACGGTCCCTCCCCTCTGTCTCCGTCGCCATAAAAGCTCGCTCGACGCCGTGCGGTCCTGAAACGGGACTCGGATCGTTCCCAGTCATAAGCTCGTGGGGCCGACTGGCTTCGGTTGAGCAGGCTGCCTCCTAACGCGCCGAGAGTAGCACCGGTCCAAAATCCGGGACGCCAACCCTCGGGGGAAGATGGGTCTTTCGTATAAGGCGGAGGAGGGCCCCGTAGATCACCCGGAAAGTACCCATATCCGCGTCGCCCGCTGTCGTCAGGACCAGGGTAGGTGGGGGGAGGAACCCGTTGGGTGTTCCCCGTGGCGGGGTAGCTCCGACGCAAACAAGAGTACACTAAATTGTAGAAAATGATGGCCAGGACAGCGAACCAGACAAACATGAAGAGTATGCCTGACATGTCCATGTCTGGAGCCACACAGGAATGAGTCCGAAGCAGGAAAACATACACGCTTTAGGACGTACTGCTGAAGAAATTTGATACGCCGGAGGATGGCCAAGCGAACGTATTATCGTCCCTGAGTGCATGAGGAAGTTGTACGAGATGGTACTCGAGGGAGCAGGACCCTGTGGTGTGCTGGTTAGAGATAAACATCGAAAATAACCCTGCGACTACACACCTTTCATCACATATGGATCACCTGAACCGCTCCAACCCTCGCACGAGACCTCTACTTTGCCAAACCGCAGAGAGGAAGGTAGGTCTGCCTCACACTGTCATGGTCATGGCATCTCAGGTTGCATGTAAGAGAGCCTCTTGGTCCTGTCACTTGCCTTCCAGTCGACATTGACGCCTGAACCACCGATATTCCTACAACGCACAACCTCAGGCTGGTACGTGGCGCAAGGTTTCCCAAGGCATACCAACTGAGCAATTGGGGTGGTCCTCCTTGCGGTCGTGAGGGAATCTTTGTAGAAAGTGATTGAGGGAATGTTCTCAAGAGCTATCCGAGACATGTTTTACAGACTATGGAACAGGAAATGAAGGTGACGAGAATCAAGGACGTCTTCGGATGCGAACGACCTTTGCCGTTAACGAAAATATATACACACGCATGCCTCAAAACGATGAGACCTCATGTAGGACATTCAGCACAAATACCCCCGCCACAACCCCAACAACTCGCGACGCCAACCCCGCATGTTCGCAGGACAAGCGTAACAATGCTAACAACCCCTTCTCCCAGCACGAATCCACTGGCGATTACAATCAGACGGATATCTGCCCCACCAGTCCTGCCAACTCTTCGGTGGTACAAGTACTCTACCAATCCGCCGATGAAGCGTGCCAATGAAAAGGATGGTGTATTCAAGAACCCGATTGCAAACGCGACGCCAGATGGGATCCACCTCGCATACGGCAGCCCACGCTGGACAGCCATGAGCTTCATGCCCGCAACAACAGAAAACAGCAGAGCAAATAACAACATAAATGAGCTGGTGTTTTCTGGTAGTTGCCTGTTACCTATTACACCTCATGTCAATAGCAGTGCAAAAACACGAATGACTCCCTTGTGACTTACGAAGTAGACGCGCAAGGCTGAGCCACACATACGCAGTTGGAGCCGGGAAAGAAGGGCCAGGTATACTATAAGCTCTCTGATAAAGGGTATAGGCAGATGCAGATACTATGATAGACAACAATGACCCGATCAGTTGTCCATAGAACTGAGCTCTTGGCGAGGCATGAATGAGATGTCCAGTCTTCAGGTCTTGCATGAGGTCTCCAGCTCTAGGCGGATGCGTCAGATACGTAAATTCGTGGAGTAAATGAAACTCACTGTTGTGCACCTGCCTCGGCCACTCCGCCTGCGATTATGTTCGCCACAACATTTCCAGGTTGTATCCAAGCGAAAAGAAGCTGTGAGATTTTACCCAGTCCGCTCACGGGGTTTAAATCAGTCTCCCCCAATGCTCGAACCCTGGCAGAGAGTCAGAAGGACATCACAGGATGCAGCACACATACCCCAAGATACTCAACAAACCACCGACGGCGAATCCTATCAGTGTTGCCCAAGGCTTGATTCCTTCGTCCCCAAAAACCACCCAGACAAGTAAAGTCCCTACTACCACACTTGCCACCAGGCCGCTCAAAACCCATCGCGTTGGGACAAGCCTGTCCGGCGTCTCGACGTCATGATCTTCTTCTTCTGATGCATCTCCATCTTTTGGAATGGAAAATACCACCTTGGAAATAGCCGATTGGACGACTGGGAGGAGAGAGACGAAGGAATCTGTGCACATGATCGCAAGAGAAACCCAGAGGATCCACCCCCTGGCACCCGTGGACATGTCGCCGACTGGTCCTGGTGCCCACCCCATGTGCTTGGAGAGTGGTGATAAAATTCCCCAACCGACGAGCATTCCCTACACAATTAGTCAGATTCCCGGGTCGATTCTAATTCTCAACAGACATGTTACCAAATTCATGCTCAAGGTTGTTGGGAAACCCATGATAATGCCTAACTAAAGTGAGGACTTGGAACGCCTGACATCCAAAAATGCATCCATACCTTGGCCAACGTATGATAGACTAGGGGTGAACGACCACAACCATTCGCGAGCGAGGTACTTCCCAAAGAGCGGTATAGAGAAAACGATCGGAAAGAAGTATGCTGTGATCTGGAAAAAAATGAGAGACATCAAACGAAACACTGCGTGAGCTGACCGTCATAATGCCAGAAGCCCAAAAACTGTAGATGAGATCCATCCAGCCTTCTTGTTGAACGAGCTCGCGTTCGTCGACACCCTCTGCTTCATCTACAGTGTCCCGCATGACTGAGTCATCGTCGATGATGTCGGTGTAGCTGGCTATATCTTCCGTATTGAGTGCTCTGTATCCAGAACGACGGCGCAAGGACGTCTCAGGAGGCGGAAGCTGGTGAAGAACGGAGATCAGTTGGGCTGTTGCAGTTCCAGAAGGGAATGCAAGTTGCTCCTCAATGATCTGCGTAATGCGTCAATATCATCGAGCACACAACAGACTGTATACGCACCACTTGTTTTCGGATGGGGGGCGACAAGAATACCCCAAAGAATGCAATTGAGCACGACCAACCGACAGCTGCGACCCAAGAGAGGTGGATCGGCGGGCTTCCGTCTAGTTTTTCATCTAGCAGACCGAGAGCTGGGAGTATACCGACGAACCCAGCTGCCAATGGCATCTAGTAGGAGTTTCTGAAAGGCTTGTCATTGGTCTGAACGGTAGACTCACGGTCCCTGTGGCGACCGCGGTCGTCTGTACTACAATAATTTCTTGGGGAGAGAGTGGAGCTGGAAGCATCTTGGAGACCAAAAAGCCGATGAGGGCCGACTGCAGTGACATCCTTGATTCGCCTCGTTGAGGATCATTGTATTAAACATGTCACTTCGGAGAGGGACGTACATGCTGATCCATCCCGTTTGGAGACCGAAATAAAGATTGGTGAAGCATAGCAAACAACCGATGAGAAGTCCAATTGTCACTGCGGAAAACTGTGAATAGTTTTTCAGCAGCCTAAGTGAATGTATAGGGAGCTACGTGCTGTAAATTCGGGGTGGGTCGACAGTTGATCGCCTGGGTCGCTATCGTTATGAAGACGTGACCTCAAGGAGAACGGTTTAGAACTGAGGTGACCCCAAGAAGTGGCGCAATGGCTTTACCTGACCCATTGTCTAAGACCCATGCCAGGCATGCACAGGGTGGGGAAGCACTGCAGTGGTGATACTTAGCCTTTCAATTTTTCAATCCCAGGCCCGGAACTTCAAGCTTGACCACGTTCCGAGCGTCAATACGGAAACGCCTATTGCAATAGCGAACTCGGCCACTTTCGACACACGAGTAACAGGGCAAGTTGTGAGCGCTAGAGCTATTCAAGCTACTTACCCCTGTTCAGTGGCAGTGTAAATCCACGTGATCATCATTAAGTAATGTGCGCTGATATTGCCATGTTCATCCAACACGGAGTCCCCTTGTCCCTGCCACCGACGGCGACGACGACCAGCACGTCGAGCTTATCGTTGACGATAACGGCGACCCTTCCCGTCCCATCCTCACCGCTTCTTCTCTTCGGTTTTATGGGTCCCAGCACCATCCAACTTCTCTGTCGGTGCCTCTGATTTCATCACTTTCCTCCGTGTCGTCGCCATGGATGACATGGATCCCTCTTACGAACATGCCAATGCAGTCGCGGGTCCATCTTCAGTCACACAGGATGTCCCTGTCATCTTCTTACCTCCCCCCATGGGTATGTACCTGTTTCTCAACGCAAAACTCGCTTGATTCCCCTGCCGAATAGCTCTCCCCCAACCTCAGGGTTTCCTCGCCAGTACCCAAGACCTCCTCGCCCGATTCCGCCTGCATGCCGCATATGACAAGCATGTCCGCGTCCCTCTTGACTCATCCGTCACTCCACCTCCACCTCCCGCGCCGCCAAATCTCCCTCTCCCGCCCGACCTAGATGAGAAGAAAAAGAAGAACTCTTACCGCCACCTCATTAAAAGTCTTCCCGGAAAGCACTCTATGAAAAAGGATGATTATTTGGTCACCATCATGCAGGCGCCCCCGAAGCAGCACATACCCATAGTCCAGTTCGATATGAAAACGCAGAAGGAAGCTTTCACCGTCTCCGCTGAAGGACTAAAGGGGGTTTGTCCTATTTATACCAGACACTACTTCAACTGTTCTCATTTCCTTGTCACAGTGGAATGCGGGTGCCCTCATACTTGAATCTGCTCAAGCTCGGGAAGATCGCAAAAAGCGCGTTAGTATCACTCTTTCATCGCTTTGGTTCCAA
The DNA here is from genome assembly GCA_038090915.1 of Boletus eberwhitei. Classification (NCBI taxonomy): domain Eukaryota; kingdom Fungi; phylum Basidiomycota; class Agaricomycetes; order Boletales; family Boletaceae; genus Boletus; species Boletus eberwhitei. The sequence continues at coordinate 49,260 of JBBPNO010000008.1, forward strand.
TCACGTGTCTCATCATCTATTCAAACTTCACAGAAAGAACTAAAAAAACTTGCCCGCGCTCAAGCACAGGGGCTTACCCCGACGCCGTTACCCAGCACACCAGCCGCCTTCCCCCAACCACAACCTGCTCCTTCACAATCAACGATCCCATCTGCTCAACAGCCACCTGGCACATCACAAACCTCACAGGCAAAGCCAAGGGTTGCACCTGTGACAATTCCTCCTTCAGGGTCGGTTGGCCAGTCGACACCCACCCCCACTAGTGCTACGCCACGTTCAGCTGTGCCAACGACCGCGCCACCTCAACGGACCAACACGTCCATGCCTGCTAGAGGTCAGAAACGCGAACTCGAGGAGGGCGTAATACAGCCACCAACACCAACCTCACTCTCCCCCAATGTACCCATTGGAATTGTAGGTGCCCGCGCAGGGGTAGGCAACGTGCGGCCACGTCCCATAAAGAAACAACGAATGGTATGCCAATTCATCTGCCTCTTCGTGTGATTCTCCCACTAATCCCCCAATTCCTATCTATCCCCTGGATCTGCTTGGTGCTCACGTCCTCTTGGGTAGGATATACATGGCCAGTCTAGAGAGGTACTCGTACAACAACCTACGCCGCAAGGTTCATAGCCCTGTCCGATGGTTTCGCCCTTGTGATTTCCCCGGCTTTCCATGTGGACCGTCGTGACCTGACATGCCACCACGGTTACGATCGTCACAAGCATTCGCAACGCACCCTCCTGCAATTTTGATCTGTCGGCAGGGTTGTGACATCCACCACCATGCATCACATCTATCGTGACACTGCTACACGCGGTGATAGAAGTCAATCAGCGAGATCTTAGGTTAGCAGATGTACACTCAGATGTTGTACAGTTGCTGTTCAGTACCATTCACTCTCACGTCTTTCGTTCACCGACGACCATCATTGTTTTTATTTGTGTTTTTACGCACTGGCATGGACGGCCTCTGCCCTGACACAGAACAATTACACCATATTAAACTCCACTCGCATCTGCATTCGCTTTCGAATTCACGATCATGTCACTGATGGGATTCAATCATGCATTATCATTTATAACTATCTTCTCTTAATGATATACATTCGAAAACATGAGCTAAATATCTGAATGAGATCCAATACTACACAGAGAGGCGATATATATGCTTGAGGTGAGCTCTCGGCACGTCGAACTTGACCTTAATGGCAAGATGGCGTTTCATGGTGACTCGGAGCAAATGTCTTGCTAAGATGTACCCGCTTACGAAAAAGACCAGAGTCGAGTGTTTCGGTAATAACTTAATGGTCACATCGATGCGTCAGCCTAAAGAATCTAGAGTACATCACCGTGTATCAAAATCTAGTCCATTGGTCCCAAAATCCCTTGGTCCCGTTAGTTTCTGATGCCCATTTGTCTATGCCAAGCAGCCGCACAACGAGGTTATAAAGCTCGACGTTCTGAAACGGTGGAAACACATATTCATGGGTCTGATCAGTTCCCTCCTGGAGGCGTTTCCTCACACTTTGGGCGAAGGGGCCTTGAGAAATGAAGACTGCACGCATAGAATATTCGTCATTATCGTAACCATGATTCTGTCGTAGCGGACATGTCAGTCACATAGGAAAGATAACATGGGAAATGACCAGATTTACCCCGATTGACATCAGGCTCCCATTCTCAGCACGGTCCGTTAATGCATAACCCATCCTGGGAATGACCCAAATGGGCGCGAGACGCTGGCTAGAGGAATAGTGGTACCGTTCTGGCATCGTCGGCGCCATAGCTGTTGAGTTAGAGGAATTGTGGGTATGTGTGTCCGTGGTATACACGTCGAATTTCCTCGATTCAGATGCAAGGACAAGGCGAGACAAGGCCGCAGTAACGTTGACATCAGGTTTAAACCAGAGGCCCATTGATGGCCAGCCTGTCTTAAACAACCAATATGATCGAACAAGATTGTCTGGACGTAGACAAATGGACTGACCGTCGACGTATTGAACGCCTGCACAAGCTGGCCAACCTTGCTCCCTCGCATCCTGTTTGTGACATAAGATGTCATCCATATACACCATCTCCCATGAGCCGGTGCCTGCCATCCCGTGATCGCTTACAAACAAAATGTCCACAATGTGGGACAAGTTACGTTCACTGTGTAGACTTTGTACAAGGGTGTGAGCAAAATTTGAAATAACTGGAAGTGTTTCCTAGAGGAATCTCAATATGATGACAGCGCGAGATAAAAAGGTACTTGCATTCACGAGCCCAGACTCAGGGCCACCTGCATGACCGGCCTGGTCAAGCATAGGCTCATATACTAATCCACATGGAAGCCAGCCAGACCAGAGTAAACAGAAGTGGAGGGATGAGATGAACAAGCGTCGCTCACCTATGATCAGCCGTGGCCTTCGCTCTAAGGGGAGGTCTATCCATTCTAGTACCTGGGTAAATTTTTCCTCGGGCGAATAATATGGCTAGTGTCGCGGGTAGACCATAAGAGGAGAAGTAAGGAATGACGAAATATCAGAACGACAGCAAAGTTTGGCAAAAGCTACCAACCATAAATGGAACTTGATACCTCGGCGTGACACCAGAGGTTGTCGTTAATGGACCGGGCCTTAGTAAAAGATAGATTGTGGAAATTGGTCACAAGAGGAGATACATGACATGGCAAGAATGTAGTAGGACGGGTTAGTAAACAGACAAACTTACCACATAAGGTTGGCAGAGTGGAACCCAGCTCTTTCGACGGTTTCCCATATCTAGACGAAACAGCAGACACAACATCATGCAACAGGTAAGAGAACCCTCGCTCTTCTGTACATTTTAACATGTCAATCAATTGACTCACAGGTTCGCCAAGCCACCATCGAGATTCACCTGCTCCCGGGTAGTTGTTGACAAAAGTGGAACGAATCTGAGGATCATGGAAATCCTGGGGGAAAGAAAGGGGGTTCAGCCCACTGAAACAGTTAAAGACGTGTTGAGAGGATCGGGAATCCAGTATGAGTGAAGGAGGGGGAAAGACATTGCAATTGCTCACGCACATTTGCAATGATGGCATGTGATTCGGCATACAAACCAGTCCTACGATATGTCGAGTTGTATGCATTGTCGGTTGTAACGAGAGGCGAGAAGCATGAAGCCAAAGAGATAATGAATGAATGAATAACACGCAGACAGACAGACAACGTACAAGAGCGTCCAGTGATTACTATTAGGCATGGTTAGTCTAAAAATATTAGTTCAGAGGTTGAAACCGACTCACGGAAACGTCAATGTCTGGGGGCGAGAGACAGGTAATCAGTTACGTCGGATATCTACGAAATCCTCTTATTCACAAAGTGGATTTGTACAAGAACAGAAGTGGGCACGATGAAAAGCTGGTCAAACGTGACAGTAGTGATGTTGGAGAAACATGAAATGCTGCATGCTGCATGCTGCAACTGACCAACTCAATTTCGACCGGCAAATCGACAGAGAATATGTTCTGAAAGGTACTATTACAACTTACAGGAAAAATCGGTTTCATGTATTCAGCATGGATACCTTGCGTGCTAATGTTCGTAAGGTGGGGCGCAAGTCCTCGAAGTAAGTAGTCTGATCTGAACAGCACATCAGCCACAATTGCTCCGAGTCAGAGAGCTGGAGACACCGTGCACCTAAGTCCATCGAAGGATACGAGCACAACAGTCCGCCCAAAAATATGAGTGCCATTCGATAGTAAATCCGAGGGTGTGGAACGTGAATCAAACAAAGGTGCTCCTGACATGGCCAAGACATATGCTAAGAGAACAGAAAGGGTTGCAGTTGATATGAAGACTGAGGGTGTCCAACGAGCACTGCCAACCACAGAGGAGGCCATGGCTGTTCCGCTGCATGTCCTAGAGACTGGCCGTGGGAACCTACAAGTACTGACATTGGTCTACTACAGTACGTAGTAGTACTGGTACTACACAGGAGTAATTCGTGCTCCAAACCTCCCCATCATCGCGCTTCGTCAATACTTTGCGACAACCTCGTCTGTGGCTTCAACCAACAATTTCTCAATCCCGGTCTCGCGCGACGAGTGTCCTGCATCAGGAACAATGCTAAACTTGAACGATCTCGCAGGCTTCGCTTCCCAAACTGTCTTGAGTGCCCAAGCGGTTGTCGCCTAGATCGGATTCAATCAGAACAAGGAGGGAAGCTTGCAGCGGCAGGTATGAACATACGGGACAGACGACATCGTATCTTCCTTGTACGACAATTGTAGGTATGTGTCGACTGCACACGCATGTCAGCAAAAGTGGGCATGAGATAGAGACAGTTCCACTTGCATCTTGGCGATACTCTGTTCCTCCAAGAGCTGGCCGTCGCGTACAAATCCCTGTCACATCTGGTTAGTGTTTCTCTGTAATACACAAAGAAGTTTCCGAGACAAACCTTGTTGACGAAATAATGGTTTTCAATGCGTGCAAAGGCACTGTGCATGCAACAGTCAGCAACGGAGCTCGCAATTGATACTCGGGAAGGAACACACAGTGCAAACGTGTCCTCCTCTGCGCGTCGGAGCATGTCTTCACTGACGTACAACTTAGAGGTGGCCATCCTGTGCGGTAACAGATCATTGACCATGTTGAAGCCCGAAAACTAGCCAGAAGAAATCACTCACTCCCATCTAGACCATGCTTTTGCAGCCCGTAATCTTGTTTTCTCCTCCGGTGAGTCGAGGAGTGCATGGTATGCTGTCAACATGTCATGCCGCTTGGAAGGATCCACAGGTGCGAAGTAATGATCCCTGGAGTTGTGTTCATATAATTTCGGAACCAACAAGTGAACAAATGCGTGAACCACGATTAAGCACAAAAGGATTGTACCTACCACTCTTCCGGGAAGAGATGGGAAGCACCCTCTTGATAGAAGAACTTGAGCTCGCTGGAAATGCTCAGTATATTCGAATGGAGGGGGATGTAAAATCCGCGAACCTCTCCCGGAGGGTGAAAATACCACTGCATCCACGTCGTAAGTGAAGTTTGCGGTCGAAATGAATAGGAAAAAATGATCACCGAAGTACGAGGCTCCTCACACTTGTCGGGTGGGTCTAAATTCGAAGTTGGTGTCAGATCGCACGATAAAATTTAACATCATCTCACTCACCTGAGCATATACTAGCGCAAGCGTCGATCCCTACCAGCAAATTTCACGAGTCGATCTGTTGAGTGGACAAACAATGCGTACCCAGCTACCACCGAACACATGCCATTTCTCGATCCCCAGTTTCTCGCGAAGACGCTCAATGTCCGCCACGAGGTCCCAAGTGGTGTTGTATTCAGTAGAAGCACTCCTGCACTAGTGATCAATACATCGAGTCTTGATCTTGCATGTTCATGAAGAACAAACGGAGTTGATTTGCCAGCACCACGTTGATCAAATAGGACGATCTAGTGCGAGGGATCAGTGAGGACATAAAGCGGATACAGGTAGACAGACCTTGTATTTCTCTGGATTGAAGAATTGCCTGTCTTTGGGGTCCACTCCGCCACCAGGACCCCCATGAAGAAAGACGACTATCGGGAGGATGTCAACGCTGAATGCGCTATACATGCACCCGGTAACATACCTGGGACACCGCTCTTGTTTCCGCTGATTTCATAGCTACAGCAAGGAGTCGGCACAATGCATAAGTGCAAGCAAGGATAGTGGAATACATCGCCAGACGAACTAGAGCGAGTGGATAAACGTTGGCGATGCCTGCACTTCAAGTCTTGCTTTCTCAAACGGTTCGATCGGTGGGTACATTGCGCTGCTGGATGCTAACTGTGATTGGGATCGTTTGGAGCGTGTATGGAGAGATATCGATGGATGTAATCTGTGATGGGAAATGAGACGGGCGTATCCGACTCGAAATCCCAGTCTGGACGAGATCAACCGCACTGGCAACTGCTGTACAATGTACATGGCCCCACCAGCCTTCCGGACACGTAAATACACCAGTGATGGTGCCGCTGGTAGTCGTTAAGAGGGCTTAAGCTGATAGTAGGTCCACCCCAGAAAGACCAAACCACATTAGTTGGTCGCTTGAAGGACGCTGCGCCGGTGATACATATGATAGAATTCTTCCCAGTCGTCTTGCATTGCGCGCTGATAATACAACCCATCACCGATTAATCGATCACCGGCCTCATTGGCAAGACATATCAAAGTCGTATACTGTCGTGTACAGTAATGCGAGTTGTCCCAGCTTGATCAAAAACCCGTGGGAGAGTGTGCCACTGCATGCCACTCTCTCCTTTGATCACTCACCACTTGATTCACCAGCAACGTAGATGGGATTTCCTCTGCCAGATGAACTGACTGGGTTGACTTTTGACCACCTTGATATCCCATCTCTTCTGAGATGCATGGAAGTGAGTGCGCTTACAAGCACTATTCACAGTTATGCTGATATTCGAAACAAGGTCTGCAAGTTATTCGATTCCATCATATCAGGAAGCACCTATTTTCGCTACAAGATCGAATTGTTCGCATCCTACATGGAGGACAACGAACATTCATCCGTGGACACTGTCAACCGATTGAATCTCCTACGCGAACATAACCGGGTGTGGAACGATATGGATTGGGCATCATATGGGTCCATTCCCATGTGTGATGGGAACTCCTGGGAATTTTCAGGCGGCATACTAGCACAATCAACCTCTGAACACCAGATTTTCCTTGTTCAGCTGCCGTGCAAGCTCAAGGGCATCGCAGAAAGGAGATGGTCTGTTCCATTCGATTTCAGAATCCGTGACTTCACGTTAGACAACTCCCAAGATCTCATTGTCTTACTTGAGCTGGCCGGAAACTTGTGAGTATAGTTCAATATTCGTGCGGTCTTATCACAACTCTGTAACTAGTCCGAATATGTCATGCAAGCTTCATTTACGAACTCTTTCTGGGGAGTATCATCCCCACGCTGCTGTGGCACAGATAACACATGCACTGCAGAATTTGCATGCCGATTTCTCTTTTTTGATCCAGATCTGTGGCGATCACCTCGCTGTCCTCTTTTATGATCAATTCGGCGCATCGACTCTAAATTGTTTCCTCGTCTGGAACTGGCGAGCTGGACATCGGAAAGTTGTCAGTAGTTTGTCTCTTGTTCGCTTGTCTCACCATTGATCCTTTCTGTACCCAGTATATTCGCACACCAGAATTCCAATCCTTTGCATTCATGACAGAGGATTTGATCCTGGCAGCGATCCTCCGATCAGACAGGGAACCGACTTTGCAAGTGCTGAGCATCACAGCCTATGTCAACCCAGTTCATTCATTGAAGGACATGTCCTACATATGTGAATTGCAGTACCCCGAGCTCCAAGGAACCACGGAATACTTCCTGATTCGATCGGAGCCCACACCAACTTGGAGACCACCCGCTAGTTCAGGAATTCCTTTCTATAGTTCTCGGAGGGACTTCATGTTCACGATTTCCATGCGCACCCTCTATGGTGAGGTGCACGACAGCACAGTCCTCATTGTACCCCTATCCACTCTACTCTTGGAAGTCGAGCGTTCGCACAATGTACCGCGTCGCAATGTCACCTGGGACGCCTGGGGTCCGAGGGGAACGCGGATGGTTTGCAGGGAGCCCTCGGAGACTTGGGTCTGCTACACCTACGGCATGAAATTTATCCATGGTCTACGATGGAAAAACGGACAAATGGCGCGAACTTACGATTTTAATCCTTATGCGGCGAAGAACCATGTCAGGACGATGGTTTCCCCCAGTATACCGTGGATGCGCCTTGCAAAACAGTCGAAGCTCGGTTCTCGGTGTGAAAGTTTCGACGGCGAAGTCGCCACAGCGCTACCTGGGCGTGTCACTAATATCACACTTCATCATTCGGAGGAAGGCTGGGATGCTCCCATGATCGGGGAGGATCACATTTTGATGGTTCAGGTAAGGTCTTTATCACAGAACATTGCAGTAGATTTATAAGTGACCTTTTCGTTTCCGTGGTGGCAGCCCAGTTGTTCCACATATGGCTACATGGCTATGTAAAATCTTGACTTGATATGGTTAATGTTCGGATGTGTCGAAAATGAGTGTTCTGTCCTCTGAAGCAGCGGCTCCGATTAACCGTGCACCGTCTTTGAATGCGATCATTGGTTGACTTAAGTTGAAACATCGCGGTTTACATTGGTAACTGTCAAAGTGAGAACTTGATAGTCAATAACCGCGGGTGGGGACATGTCCAGCCCAGTTTTTGGTCACCGGGTTTGTTCAATGTTCCGAGTCGTGGCGTACCGACTCGATCTTCCTGTGTTCGCCGTTGTGGCTGTGCAGAGCAGGAGGTGCCGTACTGAGTCAGCAGTAGTAGCGGGTTAGACCATCATACAGGACGCGGTGGGCGTCGTTCACACTAGTACGTGGCTCGTCCACCGTTGTCCAGGACGTTCCACCTGATCTGTCGGGCCCCTTCTCGACGTTGGCTCCACATGCATCTTCTCGCTGGTACATTGTAGTCAGCGGGCATCGGACACTCAATGTTTTCTAATACCTGCCGTCCCCGTTGGCCAAGTGGTTGCCTGCGTTCATCCAACCAGTCGCAGTCGGTGCGTGACTCTTGGAGTATAAAATCTACTAGGCATCTCGCCAAGTATCCATACACAATTCAACAGCCCGTATTCACCATTCGTATCATCACAGCTACTGTATACCATGTCAAGTTATCAAGGGATCGAGTCTGAGACGAATAGAGTACTTGCGGATGATGAAGTTCTAGTCAGAAGTCGCACACGCAGGCTTGTGTGCTACGGACGTCAAGAACGAGGACATGGTTCTAGGGAACGAAGGTGTTGGTGTCATCTGGCCAAGAAGTGGGTTTCGTCATGGTGAGTTTCAAACCGTGCGCGTTCCGTTGCTATTTTCACTAATGATAAACACCCACACATGCCACACGTGTGATCGTGCTGGTTGAGTTCCTCCACGACTCGTGCCTCCGGTGCAATGACTGTCTGACTGGGAACGAGAGGAACGCGAGTTGTATTCACAAAACAACAGAGATCAGGCAGGCTTTGGCTCGCACGCCGTCTGGAAGGCTGCATTCCTGTTCCATATCATCTCCTACGTCCACACGGCGCCCCTGACGTGCGCCGGAACGACGGTGTTCAACACGATGGAAGTGCACGGGACGCTCAACAGAGCGCGTGGGTATATTAGGTATCGATGGGCCTATCGATTACCTCTACGTGACAACTGATCAGCGATGCCTGGATGGGAAAAGTGAGTCGGATTGTGTAATTAAGAGAATATCTGACCGAGTTAGGGGATAGGTTTAGCCTATCTGTGCTCGCGGCCCGTGCTGTGATTTATCCAATGACCCTCGCCTTCGACAACTTCTCCCGCTCTGATGAAAGGGCTGCGTATCCAGTGGACGATCTGTTCTTCTCGTGCCTTGCGTGTCAAGACGCCCCACCCGTGGAGCCCATCGTGCAGTAGTTTTCGCTTCCCGTTGAAGGTATCGAAGAGGCTATGAAGAAGCTTGACAATATTGGTGAAGTCAAGTCTTAATGGTTGCAAAGGAGGCCTCGGTTCGATTTCAATTCTTGTAACTTGGTCTTTGAACGTCAAGGTTAGCGTTCATTGACTGACCTTCAACAGGGAGTAGAATTTTTTCTTTGATTGTAACATTTTTCCGTTGTCTGTTGTGACTAGTCTATCCCATGAACCTCGACGCTCGTTTTGGCAAGTACATAGTGGGTACACTGAAGCGAGTCATTCACAAACGCTCGATGCCAGACAACGACTCGGTTAGAAATTTCAGTCTGTCAACTGATTGAACTACATGCAATTGAGCCCAACTTAGTGGTCTACGCATTGAACGTGGCTTCTCCAGCCCCACAATACCCAACGCCCCGCAAGTTCCAAGGGTATGTTAATTCTTGCACACGTCCAGCACTGTCCGTGGCACGGCTAAGTACCGTCACCTTCAATTTCCCTCGTCCACTTCCCCCTGCCAAGTCGTAAGCCAACGACATGTCGTTGATGTTTTCTTCGTCCAACATGATATCGACGTCACCCTCCCACAGCGCCCAGCTCCATTGCCCATCTTGATATGTGATCTTGCACTGCTTCCAGGCAATGCCGCCATCCACGCTCATATCGACGCGCTCAATGGGACAATCCGAGTAGGCATATCCACACGCCTTCAATGGCAGTTCATCCGGACATGAAGACCGGAGCCGCTGGACGTCCGTCACGACGGAGTTGCATGGCAGGTTCTGCATGGAGGGAACTTGCGACCACCAGTCTTTCGAGTTTGCCATTTCCTTACTTGTCACCTATATGCGGGATGGTCAGACGAACCCGGCATTCAGATGTGCGTACGCTGTACGAACATGTTCTGGCAAGATTTTGTAGTCTCGCTGCTGATAAAAGTTTGGCGATTCCACTCGGGAAACAGTGATATGGTCAACCCATTTGACCCAGCGCATGCCAGAGTACCCCGGGACGACCACGCGCAGTGGGAAACCGTGGTCGGGTGTCAGGGATTCTCCATTCATCTACCCATGCCGCAGCAATTCGACACGGTTATTAAAACGTTACAGTGTGGCTTGAATTACCTCATACGCAAGGAGAACATCGCCGTCCTTGCTCATCGCTTTCTCCAAAGGGATCGAACCCCCATACAACGTAGCTTGCTCGCACGGCGCAATATTGGACGCAAAGCATGCGTGGAGTCCCTCCCAAGACGCGCTGTCATCCGGAACGCCTGCGCGGAGGAGGATGTCCCGTAGGGGCGCACCGGTCCACCGGACGTTGGCAATGGTTCCTTCGGACCAATTGATACCTTGCACACTTCTCCCGGTCTTCTCAGCCATCTTGGCCCGGCGATTCCCAGCGCACTGTGTTGCCACATTGTAAGCCGGCTCACGGAAGGATGTGGTGGAGGCATGGACGTACGACAAGGGCGGCGAGAACCTCCATTCGCGGCAGGGAATCTCGCACTTGCCCGAATGTGAGGTTGAGTTGGTTGATGCCCTCTATTTCACCATCAACCTTCACTGTGTATTGGTCTGCATCTGAACGAAGGTCCTCGATGTCGGCTACAGACACGGCAAATTCCGGTTCGCGGGGATAAGCACCAGCGCCATTTGGTCAACGAACAGGGCAGTGAATCAGACCCGGAACATGAAACGTGAAGAGGAAAACCATAGTTCGGCAGATACTTACAGTGGTTACGAGCGTAGACCAAATGCAATGGAGTAATGGGATGGCGAGTGAGTTCCGCGAGAGATGGCGGTTCGGCATTGTAGGGGTTCTTGCCTAGCACGCGTAGCTCGGTGACACCCATCCTACAGGGCAAAGCAGGGAGGAGAACAAGGCTGCGGTTGATGTCGAGGGGGGATCTCGGTTCAGCTTTATGTATAGGACCGTTAGGTAACTAAGTACGCATCAGATCTTATCTGGTCCGCGAGGTCGCCCTGAGGCGAACAGTAACCACAGTAAATGGCAATAAAAGTGAGATGGCACCGCAATGGTACCGCAGATCTGATCATTCATGGAAAGTGGCCCCGGACCTCGCGGCAAATGTCAGGGAACTGGTTTGCTATTGCACAATTATGAGAATGGGTTCGCTAAGTGTATGGGTACGCCGCCCAGCCATCTAGATAGGTCCGTATTCACTCTTCCGCTTCACCCGCAACAATAACGTCGTCTGAAGGTAGCAACATCAATCTCGGCTCATAGTGAGAATCCAACCCACTTACCGATCTTGAGGACAGCCCTCACAAGCTACAACGATCAGGTTCAGTCAGGAATCAGGAAGCGCACAATACACACACCTGTGTAGCAAGCAAAAATTGTTGTCGTTTCGAGATCAACGGATCGTATACGAATTGCTTCTTCATATCTACGAGCTATATTAGACATACCAGCACGAAATCTATGTTATACAAAAACGTACCATTCTCATCTTGGCTGGTACAGTCAATTCCCAAACGGGTATTCCTCTCTGTCACCTGCCTGCTTTTGACCTGGGCAAGCATCTCAATCGGCGAGAGACCACTGTTTTCTGCAAGTGCAAGCGGAACAGCATCGAGGGCGGCGGCAAAAGAGCGCATTGCGTATTGTTCTATCGAGGGGATCTAGATGAAAAGTCAGCCAGAGAAATCCCCATCAAACTTTGTAGGCACCAACCTCGTCGGCAGCCTTTGCCACGGCGATGGAACAGCTGATATCGGCGGCACCCCCACCATAAACCACTCTGTTGTCGACAACAAGATTTCGGACGGCGCATATAGCATCATGCAATGCCCGCTTTGCTTCATCCACGATCTGAAAACAATTAGTGGCATGTAGGACATGTGACGGATACTCATACCATCTTATTCGATCCACGGACGAAGATGGTGACAGCACGGGTATTAGCACATTCTTCGATGACAAGCATCTTATCGCGCGTCGTGCCAAAGGTGACTTCGCGTACGATGCCCGCTTTACCCAGTTTTTCTGCCGTGAGTTCCTCGAACCGGGGAACGATGCGGCCATGTGTAGCAATAGCGATTAGCTGAGAGAGACATTACAACTCGCGTATTGATGTAAATACCAAAGGGACATCACCTCAATCTCAGGTCCGCCAACCCACCGTACAGCTGGCAGCTCATTTTGCATCAACAGATGGTTCGCTTCGTCGTCAAAGCCCCATTGGCAGATGACCAGGTTGGCACCTGTGTTTTTTACCATCTTGATCATGTCCTCGAATTTTTCTTTTTCGTAATCCCGGAGTTTCTTGTACTCCTCGACACTCGTGATGTCGAGTTTGTGCTTCGTCTTTGGGCGCGGCGGCTCGAACGGACAAGTGAGGATCGCAAGACGCGCATCTTTGACGGACGAGGGCATTTGTGGGTGCGACATGTCCTTGTCGATGAGCACGCCTTTGATGAGAGTGGTGTCAGCCAGAGAGCCACCGACTTTTCCGTCCACCTTGATGAGGTCAAAGGGTACATCGCGACGTTCGATATCTGCAACTGTCAACACTGCATCCACAGCAATCTGTGCAAATTGCCTGATTTCTTTTGAGACGCTGCGACCCAAAGTCAGCCCAGAACAGGGGAAGGTCGAGGATGCTCACATTTTGCTGCCCAGACTTGTCATGGCAGTTTTGATCAGATTCTCCTTGTTTTCGGATGAGAACTCGACGCGATCTGAAATGCGATCGAGCTGTTCGACGGCAACTGTGCAAGCCCTGTCAAAGCCATCTGCGATACGAATAGGATGGATTCCTCGGTCGAGGAGAGCTTCACTCTGTTCGAGAAGGGCGCCGGCAAGGACTTGAATTAAACAGCGTTGAACACTGGTGCTCAGACGTCGGAAGCGGAGTACGTACCAACGACACCGGTGGTGCCGTCGCCGATCTCGTCGTCCTGGCTCTTGGAGAGCTGCACGAGGAGTTTCGCGATCTGATGCTCGACCTCCATCTGACTGAGGATGGTCGCCCCATCGTTTGTGACGGTGATGTCGCCGTCTGGCGAGATGAGGATTTTGTCGAGTCCTGCGATCTGGGTAAGTTGCTGATCGGTACATACACGATGGAAAGCCTACCTCGCGGTCCAAGGGACGTGCGAATGATATTTGCAACTGTTCTAGCGGCGAGGATGTGGGACTAGACAGGTACCTGTGAATGACGTTGATCAGGCGAGCAAGGGTGCACACCTTGATGGCCTCTATGCCATGACTCCTGGTTTTCTTTGCCTGTTCTCTGAGGATAATAAATGGCCTGCCGTACTACTAGATGTTAATATTTTTCAATGTCGGGGACGTGGACGTACTTCGTCAGTTGCGTAGACAGCCTCTGGTTGGGCCATGGCAGTCCAGTCGACGCGAGCGTGACATTGATTGTGTGTTGTGATTGCTCCTGATATGACGTGTGACGTGTGACTTGGCCTTATTGGCGAACGACTTGCAACTTGGACTTGAACCACACTCATTCATGGAACACGAAATTGACGGTTGGATCGAACAGCTCAGCCAATGCAAACAGCTAGCAGAGGCAGATGTAAAGAAACTCTGCGACAAGGTCTGTTTCTATGCATCAACTCACCACGACACCTTGATCGACACTGACCGACTTCAAAGACGAGGGAGATACTGATGGAAGAATCCAACGTACAGCCAGTCAGGTGCCCAGTTACCGTCTGCGGTGATATTCATGGCCAATTCGTGCGTACCATCTCCTCGGCGTGATCTATGCCTGATCAAGTCTTCTGTCTCGTGCTCACCCTTGACCATGTCGTTGATGCGCAGCATGATCTCTCAGAGCTCTTCCGAATCGGCGGAAACTCACCAGACACCAACTATCTCTTCATGGGTGACTATGTCGACCGTGGATACTACTCGGTCGAAACCGTGACACTTCTTGTCGCGCTCAAGTTGCGGTATCGGGACCGTGTCACAATTTTGCGGGGCAACCACGAGTCAAGGCAGATCACGCAGGTGTACGGATTTTATGACGAGTGCTTGCGAAAATACGGAAATGCCAACGTATGGCGTTTCTTTACCGACTTGTTTGATTTCCTCCCTTTGACCGCGTTGATTGACAACCAAGTGAGTACTCTCAGAGAGTGGTCGCTTGCGACGCTTGACGATTTGCTATGGATGGGACCGCTGAGCACCCGATAGATATTTTGTCTTCACGGTGGCCTTTCGCCGTCGATTGACACACTCGACCATGTTCGGTCCATCGATCGTGTCCAGGAGGTGCCTCACGAAGGACCGATGTGTGATTTGCTGTGGTCTGATCCGGATGATCGGTGTGGTTGGGGAATTTCACCACGCGGGGCGGGGTACACGTTCGGGCAGGACATTTCGGAGGCGTTCAATCACAACAATGGGCTGACGCTTGTGGCGCGAGCCCATCAACTGGTGATGGAGGGTGAGTTGCGATGCTATTTTGTGTGCAGTCAGGCTGACATGGCATGCAGGGTATAGCTGGGGACAAGACAGGAACGTTGTGACGATTTTCAGTGCCCCGAATTACTGCTATAGATGCGGCAATCAGGCAGCGATTATGGAGATAGACGAAAAATTATCGTACACGTTGTTGGTGCTATTTTTTGTTTCTGAGTGGGGTAGATGCTCACACGTGGACCGGCAGCCTTCAATTTGATCCTGCACCGCGGGCGGGGGAGCCACTCGTGTCACGGCGGGTGCCAGACTACTTCCTGGTGAGTGTGGGCAGTGTCCGGGGTAGGACGTGTGCTTATAGGCTCCACAGTGATAACAATGGATGCAAGGTGTGGTTTATAGCTATAGTGTACATAGCGCCCGCATTGTGTATCTTAGGATTGGACTGATCATATGAGCTCGATACCACGCACGAGGTCAAAGCGGGTGAAAAACAAATACAAGACAACAAAGTTGATATTGAACCGCTCGCGTTGATGCCACGGTAAAACCATCTCTCAACGGCGCGCATCACGACGAGCAGCAGTGTGTCCACAGCGTCGCCAGTGTTCCCGTGCACACCACGAGGCAACAACGTGTTATTGGTGCGTGAAGTAGTACATGTCGTTCTCGGGAACCCCACTTGGTCAAGGCAGACGTCTCGATCACCACACCTTCCTCAACAAACCTTCCAGTCAAAACCACCAGCAGCACAACTTCCAGCCCAGACATTTCATACACAACCCACAAACTACACAGCGCGACATTCCGACGTCCTACGCGTACGGGTATGTACAACAAACATCCGTCACGCGCGGTCCGCTGACCATCCGAAAGCGCGCCAACAGCAGCCTCCAGATCGCCTCCAAAACCACCCCCATCCCATTCCGCTTCGAATCTGGATCCATCAGACACCCAGGACGAGACCGCCCTCGTCCGCTACGCCCGCCTTAAACGCGACCAGTCCCTCAACAACCTCCAGCCAGAAAAGTGGGTCGTCAAGGACACCTCCGTAAATATCGCAGCTGCCTTCAACCAGGCTGCGTCCACCTCCTACGACATGGTCCCTAACAACCCAAACAATGCTTGGGCCTCTGGTTCCCAGACCAACCTCAACGTACCCCGCAGCACCTCCGTCGAGTACGAGAAGGAGACCCATTCCACCTCCAACCGTCGCTTGGCACCTCCCCCCAGTCGTCTTGCTCAACGAACCTCCCTCAAACCCCTCTCCAAGCAAGTGTCTGGTCTCACACACATATCCGACTCCGAAGCCGAGGAACAACACTCCCAGTCCATCGACAACGGTGCACGCGGAAAAAGCCCCTTGGAACAAGTCCTTGATATATCCAAACGTGCCATCAATACCGCTACCTCCTTCTATCTCCGACAGCGGTCGAATGAACCTGCAGACATCTCCGCAGCGACCACCAATGGCAAAGAGTCTAGCTTCGACTATGAGGAACTAGACCGTGAGTACAAGGAGCTGCAACGACAGCGTCACCAGGAGGACGAACAGTCCGCTTCCAGGAAAATCTCTGCCAACAACAGGCGTAACCGCATGTCACTCGACAACAAGGCATATCGTCCCTCGATGTCTGACTTGGAAGAGTCAGATGACCAAATTTCTGACGACGGAAATAAGCGCAGAAAGAAGATAAAGAAGAAGGATCTGGGTCCCGGTACCTTGACTTCGCTTCCAGTAGCTGGCTACGACAAGCGGAGAAGAAGGAGGAAGGGAACCAAGAGCGGCGAGGCCGAACTCGATGAAGCCGAGGATGACCAGGAGAGCAGTATCACTAGCGAACAGGTCAGCTTACATAGTTTGCCGATGACACCTTTCTAATGTCTCTGCAGCATTCATCCGCACAGCTCGCATCTGCAGGTCGGGAATCCCTGTTACGCACGTCCGTCCCACCACCCATACGAACATCTGTACCTCGTACCTCCGTGCCTCCACTATCCAAACTCTACCCTGAGCCGGAAGACGGTTTACCTGACACTCAGTCTGGTTCGGAGATAATATTGGAGAGCGATGAACCTCCCGTAGTGGATGGTGTTACCGATACTTCTGATTCTGGCCGTCGCGGTTTCTCAATTGGCGGCCTCCTCGGCCGTCTAGTCAACAGAATCGCAATGTTCTCCTTGGGCATCCTTGAATGGATACTCCACGTCATATCGGTCATATTCTTGACGTTCGGGTGGGTCTTGGGATCGGTGGTCTACATCGTCTACCAAAAGCCGGCCTCACTTGTATTCTCCCTTGGTCCTCGATCATTCATATATCTCGCCAGGCTCGCTGCTGTCGCGCTCGTCGTTTACCTTGCATGGTTCAAGTTTTATGATCCACTGGCCCAACTGCTTCCCTACCGTGCCTCCCGTCACCCATACCACGCGCCTGAAACACCTATTACGAACCTTGATGAACTCGTTGCGCGGTTGCAGAACATCGAATCCGCACTCTCTGGTCTTTCATTAGACCAGCAACGAGCGCGAGCTCAACAGGATCTTGAGGCGCGTGCACACGGAGAGGTTGTGAATAGGATATATGGTCTTGAAGCGCGCGTGCGCGAAGAGGCAAGGCGAGTCTCAGAGGCAGAGACCCACCTCCAAACATCGGCAAGCCACGGCCTCTTGGACGTTAAGAGACAAATCGATGCGATTCAATCACAACTCAGCGCGGTTGAATCTGCCTCGCGGGAGACATCCTCACCTCCCTCACCACCCCCGCCAACCAGTGACCAGGAAGCACGTAAAAAGTTACGGCTGCTTGAAGATCGTCTGGGTAGTGTCGAGGGAGGAGTCAAGGAAGCCCTCGAATTCTCAAAGAATGCAGTGAAAGACTCGGCGCCTTCTGGGCCAGCATGGTGGTCCAAACTTTCCTCTGCCATTAGTACCGGCAAGGGTCTTACCATCAAGTCCAGCGATGGTACTGACATAACCGGCCTGATATCCCACCTTGTTGATACCGCTGTCGCACAGTCGACCACACGCGATATCATTTCCCGCGCCGACTTTGCCTTGCACTCCGCAGGTGCTCGCATTATACCGAGTCTCACCTCGCATACCCTTGAGATGCGTCCAACCACGTTGCGCGGGACAGCGCTCAGTTGGATGACTGGCCACGGGCGTGAGATGGGCCGGTCACCGATCACGGCGCTGCACCAAGATATTCACAGCGGACTCTGCTGGCCCATGAGCGGAGACTTTGGCCAGCTCGGCGTCGCACTCTCTTTCCCTGCTTACATCACCGACATCACCATCGACCATGTTGCAAAAGAGGTTGCGTTCGACTTACGGACTGCCCCTCGGGATATGGAAGTGTGGGGACTCGTGGAAGGGAAGGAAAACCTTGAGAAGGTCATGGCCTTCAGAGCAGAGCGAGCTGCCCAGCGTGCGGAAGCTGTGAGCGTTGCAGAAGAATCTGGTTCTCCCTTGCCCGAAGAACCTGATGAAGATGTCTATCCACCCACGCTCCCTATGAACCAACCCTTCATCCGTCTGGCTTCGTTTACCTACGACATCGACGCGCCGTCCAACATTCAGACATTTCCCGTGCGCCAAGAGATCCAGGATCTCGGTGTTGATTTCGGCATCGTAGCGCTCGTCATGAAGAACAATTGGGGCAAGAAAGAGTACACATGTCTGTACCGATTCCGTGTCCATGGCGAACGTCTCGATGGGATACCACAACCGTTCATCCTAGAGGACTCATGACGAGGGCAAATTGGTTTGTGATTGTACATACTATTTTTTAATATTTTCTTTCCTTGTATGTCTCATCCTTTTTTGTTCCATCTCTTATGAAGCACTCGTTCAAAAGGCTGTCCCGCTTTCCGTCCGCTAGATTATTCACCTAATGCTACCCAGCCATTGTACTGATGACCATGATGACCATCCAAATTTGCTTCGATTTGATTATATGTCGTGTTCCGAGACAAATACTGCAAATATTGTGGTGGTGAGGACATCTATCCGATTCTTAGAGATGGTATTAAATGCCAGGGATATTTTGAAGATGGGTATCAGTAAATGGTCCGATCCTCTACAATGCTTGGCCAGCCTCCTCGACAGCAGGAGCTGTGAAACCATCCCGGATGCCGACTTTGATATCCCACTCTCTGATGCCAACCGCGCCACCGAGATCACGCCACACACGCGTCATGTCGTTCCTCCGGGCCTCGGACATGGACAAGAGCGCGGGCCAATAGACATTGTGAGTATATGTAAATGGTGCCGAGCCCAGCCAGCTGTCGCTGACAAGCTGATCTGGCTCAAACAGTTTGGCATTGTCTTGGTCTTGGTCCCTTGCCTCGGCGGACCGCCAGAGGCCAGCGTCGTCAGGAACGGGGTTGAAAATCATCTTTGTCCGCGTCAAGGGGTCGATCAATGGGGTGATGAGCTTGTAAAACGTGTGGACGAGCCATGGGAGATGTGTGATGATGGCTGCGCCGAGACGTTCTGGATAATGGGTTTGGAGGATATGGAGTACTTGTCGAGCGGTGGAAAAGGAAGGGTGCTTGGCCTTGTCCGCGTAGTCGATCATGAGTGCGACCGTCCTGTGAGGTAACAGAGAAGCGATGAGGTGACTCATCTGAGGGATAGAACGCGACGTACTCGACACCAGGGCCCATGAGTTCGATGACACGCTCAAAGATCCAGAAAACAAAGTGGATCTGTCGGGGACTCTCTTCGGTGTTTTGTCTGCTCGGACACATGTAGAGCGCTGGTCTGCCGCGCGTGTCGTACCCAAATACGAACTCTTTTCCGGTGACGGCTTCGGGCTCGACGTGTTCTGGTGTGATGAAGGTGTAGAGCCCAAAGTCGCGCCTCCATTTGAGGGTGTCTTCGAGACGCTTGATGCTCTCGGACACGTCGTGTTTCGTGGCGCGTATGTAGCGCAGGATGCACTCGTATGACTAGGATGGACGCGCGCGTGAGATGGGTGTCACGCGCGAGAGAGAGGGATTGGAGGACAAACGAGCCACATGCGTTCCACTTCCATCAATGCGCCTTTCTCTGCTTCGACGCTGGGGAGGACATACTCTGGGTTGGCAAAGTGGGCGAGCACGCGGTCGTACTCTGCTTGTTCTTTTTCGGTCAGTTCACGGGGCGGGGCGACGTCGGGATGGGATGGGACAGGGAGCGGTGTCTGGACGGGGGAAGACATGGCGTTGCGGTCGTCGAGACGGACGAGCTGATTGGCACGTCGAAAGGGAAGCGAACAAGCGACTGATGGTAATGAACGTTGATATCTTGGACTGTCATCGATGCCCTCATTTGTGACATCGGATAGGAAACGCAATGCAGCCTACAACTTCACCACTAGTTTCTTTGCACTACCCTCAATACAGTCATTCACGCATCACTTGAAACACCACTGGCACTCGCCATTGTCATACAGAGGCAAGTCAGCGCGAGTCTCACGACTGAGGTCAAAGTCTGACGCCGCATCACCAGCACGAGTCTCGTCAAGGACCGGGACTGGGCCCCGTGATATTGTATTGTATTGTATTGCTTGGGAGTATCGTACCGGACATTACGGCCAGGTTCAAACTTTTGCCCTCTTTGGCCGATTACTATCTTGCCCGCTCTGTCAGCCGCTCGACTGACAACAATCTATGATGTCATCAAAAAAAAAAATTATAGATAAATATCGAGCCGTCCTCGACGTCGCTCTGACTCAAACCGCGATGAAGTTGAATTTGGATTACACCGTCTACAAGGGCCACCAGACAGGAAGAATCGTCAAGTCCCAAGGACACAAGGACGACCTCGCCCCTGACGAAGTCCTTCTCAAGATTACCCACGCAGGGGTGTGCGGCACCGACGAGCACTACAAGTCCGCCGACATGGTGCTCGGTCATGAAGGTGTAGGGGTCGTCGAGCAAGTCGGTGGGCAGGTCGACACGTTCAAAGTGTAGGTGCTCATTCGGAAGCTGAATCCTTGTGCTCACACATTGAATCAGCGGGGATCGTGCCGGCTGGGGGTATCTGCACAATTGCTGCATGCATTGTGAACACTGTTTGAGCGGGAACGAGATGTTCTGTGCTCAACGCGCCATGTATGGTGAGGCTGACCTGGACCAAGGCGCATTTGCCTCGCATGCGGTCTGGAAAGCAGCCTTCCTCTTTCACATCCCCGAGTCGATCTCCTCTACAGAAGCAGCCCCGCTCATGTGTGCTGGATCGACCGTGTTCAATCCATTGTACACGTACGTTCATCCGACCGACCGCGTTGGCGTTGTGGGGATCGGCGGCCTTGGACACCTCGCTATTCAGTTTGCTTCCAAGATGGGATGTGAAGTCGTCGTTTTTTCCAGCACAGACAGCAAAAAAGAAGAAGCAATGAAACTCGGTGCGACCGAGTTCTACGCGACAAAGGGCGCGAGCACGCTTGAAATCGGACGGCGTGTCGATCACTTGATTATTACAACCTCATCGCTGCCCGACTGGAACTTGTAAGACATGCGTCGTTTTTGGCAGAGCGATACTAACACTGCTACTTGATAGGCTGCTACCTGTTGTGCGACCAAGGGGCACCATCTTCCCTTTGACTGTGTCAGAGTCGGATATCATCCTGCCGACCATGGCGATCTTGGGCGCCGGTATCCGCATTCAAGGGAGCTTGCCGTGCTCGCGGGGGCTGCACGTCAAGATGCTGAGGTTTGCGGCTTTGCACGGAATCCGGGCTGTTGTTGAGGAGTTTCCGATGAGTGTCGACGGTATTGAGGATGCGATGGCGAGGCTTGAAGAGGGAAGGGTCAGATATCGCGCTGTCTTGGTCGCTTGAAGTGATATTTTTGTAATTATTATTTTTAGTGTCTCGATTTGGCAATTGGATGTATGACGTCAGAAGGTTATCTTGGTATGACTCGCCGAGGTTAATCTCGTACCCCACTCGTCATGTTGTCCTTCAGAGCAGCAACAGTAGCGCGTACAAGATCTGCTACATCTACCGTCTCCTCCGCTCGTCGTCCAATGTGAGCACCACTCTGCCCCTTTGCTTTCCCATCTCATCCCCCCCCCCTAATCAAGCACCACCCACGGGAACCACAGAGAGAAACGACGAAGCGCCTCCTCCAGCTTCGTCGACAACGCACCCGGATGGAATGAAGACCTCGCCACCGCCTCCGAGGCCTTTGTAAAGGTACGTCAAGTCACCACGTTCCACCCATCCCACCTCACGCCCACTAATCAGGCGGACCGCGAGACGACGACGACCATCAAGGAGATGCAGCAGAAAACAGTCGACCACGCCCGTTCGCACCAGTCCGACTCAGAGAACGAACAAACACACGCAAGCTATGCGCGCGACGAAGTCGGCGGTCCGCTGGGCAATTCTGGCGTTGGAGAGTTTGAGGGTGTAGTTGGAAACGACGATCTAGGACCGGAGGACACGCAAGTCGAGCCCAATGGCCGGGTCGTTACGAGGCGCACCGTGCACGAAAAGGCGACGCATGACAAAGGCCAAGCAAATGTAAGTCGCGATCACGCTCGGCGACGTGCTTCGAGTTGACCCGTGACTTGAACTAGGTTTGATATTCGAGTTTGTTGGTTTCACAGTCACCCCTAAAATGCCATTCATGTCCATTTCCACCGAAACACAGAATACATGCATTCCGTAGCTTTACAGTAACAAAAATGTACACGACTAGAATAATACGATTGTACACGAGATGACCACTTGCAATCATTCAACGTTTCGTCTCCCCAAGAGTCTCTCCAGGGATGATAACTGGTCCGACGCCAAATTCGCCATCCCCAGGCAATCTCTCAGACCTTGCACCGGTCTCCCTTGGAGGGAGGCGCACGGGCCCAGGTCCAAAATGTCCACCGAAAGGACCCTGTTGCGGGAGTCTCACAGGTCCAGGCCCGAAGCGACCACCAAACGGCCCCTGGAATTTCACACCAAAGTTTTGCGGAAGCTTTACCGGTCCAGGGCCAAGCTCGATCTTGGAAGATGACTTGTCCGCAGTCGCTGATTTAGGAATGGAAGCATGAGGAATGGTGACGTGGTAGGTGGACTCGGCAACCACTTGATTGACCAAGACCACTCTCCTGGGGTCAAAGTAACCACGGATACGCGGGTCAGGGTTCTGGGGGTTCTTCTCAGTGGGTTCGATCCTGTAAGATCCGTTGATCACTACGTCTTCCGAGTAAGAGGTGGGAATAGAGCGCTTACACCAGATTGAGAGAAGAGGTTGCCCTGTCTTCCGTAGGCGCACCGAGAACGAGGAACTTGGAGTCGGAGAGCGTCGTGTAGAAAATCCCGACCAATCCAGACTGTTGAACGAACCATTGCTCAGCAACACGATATGTAGAATAAAGCGTACGTACGAGCTGTCCCTGGTTGCCGACTTCAACCTCGGTTTGACCTTCAATGTTGACGGTCGCATCCGATTCTTCGGGAGCTGCGGCACTCTGCTGAAGGAGCTGGGCCTTGTATTCGCCACGAGAAAGGGGCTTCCCGTTGACGGTGATGTCGCAGTTGACGGCAAAAGTAGCATCAAAGGCGGTATCGAAATCGTCTTGCGTTTTCGATTCCAGGATGCCCGTCAAGCGGGACGCTGCCCATGCAGAGAGAGTGGGGAGGACGATGTTTACGGACATGGATGATGGGGGAACCAGCGCCGTTTAGGGGGGGACGCTTTATATGCGGCCAGCACGATGCGGCGATACGTCTCTGGTGCCCCATTGCGATGCAAGGCACTGTAAATTGAGTACATGCCGTAGACGGGGTTCCGATCCAACGGCCTGGAAGAGCCCACGGATCTGGGAAAGACACCGTTCGTGACCAACAAACCTCCGGTGGTCGGTCACCGGTCATCCATATTCGCCGAGCGGATGGACTGCGACTTGTACGGCATCGACGTTGACATTGAGAGGCTCGCACCTGGAAAACATGAGTAGATGCGTTACATGTCGAACGCAGTCAGACGCGTAATGTTCATGATAGTCACCATTTGTATAAGCTAGTATCAGCACAAGGCGGGGAAGGCGGCTTGCTTATAAAACAATTCGCCGTTGAACGCGGAAACGTTTCAGGCCAAGTAACCGATTGCTTTGTCAGATCGTGGGAATTTAATTACCCGTACCCCGCCGCAGAAACTTGCTGTGAACAAGATCACCAAATGGTAATCTATCGACAAAGTCTCCGGGCTGGACCAACCTCGGATCTGTGCGTTCACATCGTCCCCAGACGGAGGACGGGAACCTAGAGACCATTGATCTTCCTTGACGGTCCCGCGAAATATTAGATGCAATTCAACGACAGCACGAGCCACTGTAAGGGTGTACGTCAGACACGATGATGAAAATGGACACGGGCAAGATATATGTGTGTGCGACCACCCGTGCACCAAGGAATGTCATCTTGAAAATGATCATCAGATCAAGATACTATGGAAAGCACGCGTACATAAATGCATAAACACTTTATCCCACCTTTCACTCCCGGAATCTACTCTGCAGTCGTAGAAGAGTTTGCTTGTCCGTAGCACTGAGCCATCGCTCAGGCCTCCACTCCGATGTATCATCTCCCCATAGGTCCTTGTTGTGATTCACGACATAATGGGTATGGTGCCTTTGGGAATGGCAATTTCCGAGAGCATCTCTCCTGAAACAGATTTGGTAGCCGATATAGCGGACTCGGAAGCGCTGTGGCTTCACAAACCCTAAAAACGAAAACATGAGCTGCCAACGAGTGCTGATTTGACCACCTTACCTTCGACTCTACAATGAAGTAATGGGGTGCACTCTCATAGTCTCTCGAACAGCACCATCAAGGTACAAAAGACCCATGAGAAGGTTGGAGGTAAGCACTTCCCGGGGATTGTGATATCGTGCAACACAGCAAAATTCTGCTTCGCATCCCGTACTTTGCGACGCAGGCAGACTTGAACACCTGGCTTGCTAGCTAATATCCAGAGGATGCGGCATACAGCGGTTGTTGTCATATGTTACCGTGCTAGATAAAAGTAAAAGTCTGAGAATGGAGCGAGTCATGTGCACGATTTTGAGCTCACTTCATTTGCCCTAGTGGCTCCTCATGATGTCATCCGTGAGCCTGTCAGCGTCAGAGGACGACGTGTTCGCCCTTACTGAGATGATGGTATCACGACGATAATGCTTTTAACTCACACATGACGCTCATGATGGCCCTTTTCACCGTAGAAATCCTCTCGTTTCGTCCATGACCTCGAGAACATATAGCGATCAGCTGGCAGCTGTGATCCAAGTATCATCCAGAACCTATCTGCAATAGGCTGGATGATTGGGAGCAATTCACGCATATTCGCGAGTGAGAACACGGGTTTAAGCATCCTGCGCTGCATCCCGAGATCAGATCTTGACCGAATATGAGGAGGTTCTCTCTGTCACACTCTTTGACGAGTGATGTTGGGAGGGTCGAATGTACATGACGAACATGTCTGTTTCGGTATAAATGTTCTTTGACTATGTGATGCAGAGCGAGAGTGTCTGAAATGTAGAGCTATTGGCTCTGCAGAGGGTGATGTGAGCCACGTTGCTTTTGGCGAAGATCTGTCTCAGATCAACCCAAGCAAGGCGGTGATGATTTTGAGAGCTGCGCCATATTCCTCGACCGAGGTGAGGTTGTACCGCTGAAAAGTCGATGGTAATGAGAAGTGACTGGTGTGACGGAGAAAAGGGAGACATACCCGTGAGCCAATGGTCCTTCGTCGGTCCCCGTATTACTGCGAAGGGGGACTTGGTGGCCGCGAGACACTTGAAGAGCATCCAGAGGAGGTAGGGAAGGACGCCCGAATCGAGAAGATGGAGGTGCAGCACGATAGGGATATCTCCACATCAACGATTCATGGACTCGGTTTAAGTAGGACCCCTCCGTTTTCGCTCGTATGCGTCCGTTTGAAACATTTGAGTTCCTGAGAGGTGTTCTGTTTGTCACAGTCCGTCACGTCACACGTAGATCAACGCATGAGTCACGTTATCTGGCGAATTTGCGCCACCAGTCGGTGACGTCAAGATAGTGCATGCCTCATTTTCATCACGTGCCCACAGCCTCTCTCATCCATTTCGGGCAATGTCAAATTTTTGCAACTTTTGTGTCGGACGTCTACAACTTTCCTACGGCAACAACTCAAAACCGTGTATCCAAGATCAGTCTCACATGGACGGCACATATCTCCCCACACCACTCAATAGGTAGGAAAGTCTTTCGACTCTTCGTTCTACCTACAAGAGAATAAATACACATAAAGACTATGCGGTGCACAGTCGCGTGCTTATAACGTTGGCGCTCGTGCACATGCACGAGCATAGTATTAAAGCTTTGGGCCCAGGGCACTACTCGCGGTTGCAACGTTCAGCCCACACCACATCTTCCTGTATGTCTTCCAGTCCGAGTCGATTCCCTCCAGCAGACGATCCAGGAACTACTCCTCCGCGCATCACCAGATGCCCCACCTGCAGCGCCTCTGGTGAGAATGCGAGGAACCTCGTCGTTTGCATAGATGGTACAGCAAATAAATTCGGTCAAGATGTGGATGTGCGCAATACACTCCTTTCTCTCAACCTGACACCAATGCATTGTTCATCTCCCGACAGAATACCAATGTCGTGAGGCTATTGAAAGCCGTTGACTGTGAGAACGAGGATCCTCAGTTTAAACAATACGTCTACTATTCAAGTGGTATCGGTACGCGCCCAGGGATTGCGCCTCTATCTATGGGCGTGCAAAGGACGATCTCCGACAAGCTCGACATGGCGATTGCATGGTGAGTGTTTCATTGAGGTTAGTATGTGTAACCGAGTCTTACTTATTACATAGGAATGTGAAAAAAACTGTGAAAGAAGCTTATGCCTGGTTAGTAGGAAAGTATCAGAAAGGAGACCAAATATACCTATTTGGTTGGTTTGGTTCACTTCGTGGCGAATGTCTATCCGGGTGACGACAAGCTGGTTAGGTTTCTCTCGAGGTGCATATCAAGTCAGAATGCTTGCAGCAATGATATACGAGGTAAAATTGCACACCGCTCACTAGTAATATTCTGATTGATGCGGTCACCAGGTTGGATTGCTCAAAACCCACAATGAGAAACAAATCGAAACGTTAGTGCAACGAATCTTGGTTCACTCTTGATCCTGTTAACACATGCGGCAGTGCATACGACCGCTTCAAGTCCACCCTGACTCACAAACCAAATGCACATGGCATGGCGCAAGAATTCAAAGGAACATTCTCTCGGGAGAATGCGAGAGTACATTTCATTGGGGTGTGGTACGCTTTTTACATTGTCGTCTTGGTCTTCATTAATCCAATTGGTTAGGGACACTGTATCCTCTGTCGGGCTTTGGCGAAGAGATGTTCATCTTTCTGCTTCTTCGCCTGCAGCGCATGCTTGCCACATACGACATGCACTGGCCCTCGACGAGTGTCGTGTAAAGTTTATGCCAGAATACTTCCTCGGGATGAATTCGCCAGACTTCCATAACGCCGCCAAAGATAATCAGCTAGGGTCCGGTGGCATGGGGGCCAGGGGGTTGACCCCTGAAGCGACAATCAATAATCCGAACGTCCCGACGAGTGAAGGAACCAGAAACACCTCCAGTGATGACATTGTCCCTGAAGATAGGGATAATACAGCCGCTGAAAGAGCGCAGCCCGCGGCCGCTAACATGATACCCTCCACCCAGTCAGGTATCAGCCAGTATACCAACGGAAAGAACCCCGATATCAAGGAAGTATGGTTTGCTGGGAGCCATCCTGATGTGTATGTCCATGTTGATCTCGTCATGTCGTCGTCATCCACGTTCAAGCTACTTGTAGAGGTGGGATGCATCGCCTGAGAAAGTGTGACCATGCAGGAGACGTCTCGCTTATGTGGATGCGTCATGAGGCAACTACAAGTGGACTGCTTCTCAAGCATGACCCCGTTGACTGGACTGCCAGAAATCTCGATTCGGGGACATCCAATTCGATGTCCTTCTTTTGGAAACTGATTGAAATTCTCCCAATTCGACACCAGGTTTCGTTCAGTGGCCCCGGGGAAAATGCCCGCAGGTAAGACGGTGGTCTAGACACGTTTTGCATCTAATCACTTTATAGATTACATCTCTGTAAGCCTCGTCGTATCATACCCGGACAAAAGATACATGCTTCTGTCCAATTCGCAAACACATATGTACCAAAGGCGACCTTCGGAAATGGGTTTGGAAATCCACTGGAGACCGTAGGACTCATACCGTCCAGAGAGGACAACGTATGGGAGAAAGTTGCTATTGATGATGGAACTTATGCTGCGCTTTTGAACAACTTCGAAGGAACGAAGGAAACTACACCATTTTATCTACACAGGTTGTTGTTCTTGCTGAGATCCGGTGAGTTCCCTCTCTGGATTGAAGTAATCATTCTTAGGGGGGGCTCGAATGCTCAGCTGGGGGTCAATGGCCCGCCATGGCTGCGTCTAAACAGCAGGAAATGCTCACTGGTCTCATTTCCACGCGATCTGGTCTAGTCAAACTTGCTGCGATAGCTGCATACTCTGAGGCCATGGACTCATCATGTACGTTTCATGTTGCAATTCATCTAGACAATACCATTGAAAGCACTGTCCTTGCACAGCTGGGCTCGAGGATACCATTCAGGAAGATGTGTTGCTGGAGGCGAGGGAATTTCTTGCGGGTGTTATCAAACTCAGTCAACCAAATTGGCCGAGGGCCGTGGCCCTTTTACGACCTCTGGCAAAACACAAAGTTCTCCGAGACTCAATCTTGACCGCTGAAGTAATTGACAGATTCGTGCAAGTATTAGACCATGTCATCAGTGTCCCGGGGGAGCACTTTGTTCATGTGATGGATGCTCTTTCCTCCCTTGTGGAACTCCGTATGCTGGCCAACTACTGCATGTTTGTGTAAGCGCTGATGCACCATAATTCATCAGATCCGGATTCAATAACTGGCAAACTTCTTCAACCACCTAGTGGAGCTTCTCGAAGCAGAATTTCTCTGATGCTAGACACGATTGGTACTGTTTTTCAGCTCTCTGTCACAAAGCTATTTGATACCCCTCACCAGATCCATACCACTTTACCGCTGTGCTGGGAGTTGTTGTTGCGACTGGAAAAGGCATGTACAGTATTTGATGACATGGATGTTGATATCTGACGATCTGGTTGTGATCAGATCCAAGCCCTTCCGACAAGGTGAGACTCATGATATACAAAAGCTTTTGAATATTTCTGATGGACGCCACACCCTCACCTGTTCAAGTTGTCTGGAGGTAAATGTGACTATGTGTGCTATGCATTCCACATTATTTATCAACCCGTCAGTTAACGATGACTTCCGAGGCCACTTCCCGGATCAGGGCATCCCAGACATCTTTATCGAGCAGCTGCGATACAAGGAGAGTGCGCTGTTGGCTGCATATGCCCTCACGAAATGTCTGGCCCATGGTCCGTCAATATCCTGTTGAACAATACTGTTATCTGATCATTTCTTAGAGATATCTTCGACGCGAATAAAAGAAGATCCTCGCTTGGCTGAACGTATCTTCAATATGATCAAGATGGACTATTTCGACGAAGTAATGGGGATGACTGAAGGCTTTACCATCCTTGAAGACTTGTTGAAGTGTGGTAAAGTAAACTTCATTTTCTGTCTTTTCTCTGTATTTATGCATACTGGTAGATGATTTGAGGCACAAAATCTTGGAGTGTGGCATTGCGAAATTGTTGGTGGACAAACTTGCAGCAGGAAAGCCAGCAGAGAAGCATATGACCTTGATATATCTAAATATCTTCCGGATTCGTAAGTTTAATGTCCCTTCCTCCTGTTGGTGTTGCCAAAACCTGTCTAGATGGCGAAGATTTGTTGACTCTGAAGTTGGTAGAACGAGGGCTGTCCTACCTGGAGACCAACCAATGGAAAACCCAGAAAGCAGGTGTCACCATTTTGTGCTTTTTGGTGCAAACACGTCTGTGCACTGTTACCCTTTTGTACTACGGACCGCTTTGACCTTCGTGTAGGGTTCGGTGTCGAGGCTCTCACGCAAGCTCGGGCTATACCCCGTGTTGTTAAAATGCTCCCGATTGATGTACCAGATGGTACGCAGTCGAAATTGCCATCTGCATTGTTCGGCCCTGCCTATGTGTTGCATTTTATGGCTACACATGGTAAGCAATCAGCTGTTGAGCCTCAGTCTCATCACTATACTTAGTAAACTGGATGACTCAGAAACGCTGCGGGAAGAGATTCGCCAGACACCAGAATACTGGACATTATCGTACCTCTATCGGAGTGGGGATTTCCTAGATGCGAAAGACACCCCTTTGTGGCAAGTCAAAACGCCCACAAGAGGTTTGATATACCTTGTTGCTTCCTTTCCGGCTTTTTGAAAGGACTGACGAATCTCTCAGACGATGTACTGGATAAGATCGGCCAAACGATTCAATCTTTGGACGACCGCAACGTAAAAGGTTCAATGGATGCTGGTTTCGTACTACCACACATTTGCCACTCGGATCGAATAGCCAATATCGTGCGCTACGGTGTGATGGGGGTGATCGTCGGACCACCTGTTATAGCTGGAGCTGGAGCTGTTGTGACCATAGGAGCGATCACTCTCGCGCCGGTAGTTATTTCCCGCAAGGTCACCAAGTCAGTATCTCCCACATCCGTCGTTTGGCTACCACTCATGAAGATGATCTGTGACAGATGGTTTAGACGCCGGCAGTGCCTTCGCCGGCAGAAGGCGATCATGGACAGTATCGGGAAAGACTCGAGGTCTGCTCCAGGAAACGCTAACACCTAAGTGGCAATGAAATTTATCTGGTTGATGTCGATGAATATCGGGATCCTGTTCCAATCGAGGGCACTTATGTAGGGTGATATTAGATCTTGCGAACCGCTTGTAACTTGGTGAAATGTTAGCTATTGTCACTCGTAAGCTCTGCTTCCAAGTAACACTGACTCAGGCTCGATGCAATGGTATCTCACTGGCCACCAGTAATACTAATAGGCATCGATGTATATGGGTCGACATGGCCATTCCACGCACGTTCTACGTGAAGTTATCGATGGTGAAATCAACCGCATTAACGAACTCGGAACGTTCTCAGAGAGACATTGAAGAACCAATCACTGCTCCGAGTCCGACTCGTCTAAAACCCCGATCAAGTAGTAGTTACAAGTTGCCGATTTGACTTATATCATCCCCCTCCCGACTTCAAGCACTCCATATCTCTTCCAAGTGATTTAAATCATGGCGGAAACGAAATCGAGTCGTGTGTTGTTGGCGTGCTCTGGTGGACTTGGTACGTCGATCTCGCCGTGATCGACCCATCGCGCGTCTTGGACCACCTGATCGGCAGTTCGTTAGATACCTCTTGCATCCTCGCATGGCTCGTCGAGCGGGGATACCAAGAAGAGGCACGTCACATCATCCTCTTACGACCCTTCATGCGCTCACATCTGTACAACAGGACTTTGAGGCTGCCGAGAAAAAAGCCTTGAAATCCGGGGCTACGAAATTCTTCAAAGAGGTCGGAGTCGGAGAGCGTCGTGTAGAAAATCCCGACCAGTCCAGACTGTCGAACGAACCATTTGCTCAACAACACGATACGACGTATGTAAAACAAAGCGTACGTACGAGCTATCCCTGGTTGCCGACTTCATTCTTCGGGAGCTGCGGCACTTTGCTGAAGGAGCTGGGCCTTCTATTCGCCACGAGAAAGGGGTTTCCCGTTGACGGTGATGTTGCGGTTGATGGCAAAAGTAGCATCAAAGGCGGTATCGAAATCGTCTTGCGTTTTCGATTCCAGAATGCCCGTCAAGCGGGACGCTGCCCATGTAGAGAGAGTAGGGAGGACGATGTTTACGGACATGATTGAGTTTGGGACACGAGCGGTGTTTAAGGGGACGCTTTATACGCGGCCAGTATGAGCACCCATTGCGATGCAAGGCACTGTAAGTAAATTATATGCCGTAGACAGTGTTCCGACCCCGGATCTGGGAAAGAGACTAGGCGTGATAGCAAACCTCCGGTGGTCGGGTCATTCACAACGGATAGACTGCAACCTTGTACAGCATCGAGGCTCACCGTGTTACATTGTCGAACATAATGTTTCATGATAGATAGCGACTGAATAGAAAAAAAGAAGGCGAATGAAGGGGGCTTTTTGATAAAACCATTCGCCATTCAACGCGGAAACGTTTCATGTTAAGTGACCGAATGCTTTATCAGATCATGGGAATTTAATCACCCCGCCGCTGCGCCTCAGAACTTGCTATGAATTGGTAAGTTGCCAATCTATCAGATGCAATAGTACTTAACACGAAAAACAACAGGTACGGAAGACCCATGAGAATGTCAGAGGTGAACGTTCTTTGACTATGTGATGCAGAGCGGAGAGGTCTGAAATGTAGAGCTGTTGGCTCTGCAGTGGGTGATGTGAGCTACGTTGCTTTTGGCGAAGATCTGTCTCAGATCAACCAAAGCAAGGCGGTGGTGATTTTGAAAGCTGCGCTATATTCCTCGACCAAGTTGAGGTTGTACCGCTGAAAAGTCGATGGTAATGAGAAGTGATTGGTCTGACGGGTGAGCCAATGGTCCTTCGTTGGTCCCCGTATTACTGCGAAGAGCGTCCAGAGGAGGTAGGGAAGGATTCGAGAAGATGAAGGTGCCGCACGATAGGGACATCTCCACATCAACGATTCATGGGCTCAGGTTTAGTAGGACCCCTCCGTTTTCGCTCGTATGCGTCCGTTTGAAACATTTGAGTTCTCACTGTCTGCAAACAGACGAGAGGTGTTCTGTTTGTCACAGTCCGTCACGTCACACGTAGATCAACGCATGAGTTCGAAGATTCCGCCGAAGTGATCAGCACATAGCATACAAAGCCAATCAAGACATCAAGAAGTGTTCCATCGTCTGTGGAACCCCACTTGGCATTACAAAGAGCCTTCTCGTAGTACGTTTGGAGTCTCTTGTCTCATGTTGTCACTAGCGGCCGTGTTCAGACCATTCTGTAATGACAGCGGGAGTATATGAGTGCGACATCAGTCCAACGGTAAACGAAACGGACGCGAGCGGAGGGCTGCAGCCGAATTGATTCTGCCAGCGAATCAACGTCGAAATGAAACGTGAAACCGACAGGTAATCGTACTTAGTATGATTCGTATTGGGAATAGCAAGTTCTCTCCCCTCCACCTTTGGTGAGCTACATGTACTCACGCACGCAGAGGCTCTCAATGACACCGTATGGCCACGCAGAAAATCCCACCCGCTCCGGCCACAGCCACCGCCATTGCAATGCTCTCCAATGGCTTAGCTTCCCTCCTAGGCTTTGCTTGCGAGGCAGTTCTCTGGGGTATGTCTTCTTTTGCCTATACCATCCTTACGCTAGACTCTCTTCGCGTCTAGGCATAAATGCCACCCTCTTCCTTGTTTCCTTGATCATCCCGAGGCATCGACCCGTCCATCATGATGAATGCCCTCGCAATCCTGCCATTTATCTCAACTGGCTCATCTTCTTGTGTTGCACCACTCACTTTGCTCTCGAGTTCAATCATTTCTATACCACCCTGGTTAGCCCCTCTCGAGTTCCTGATCCATGACGCAACCATTCATATCCTTGCTCGGTAGAGTACCACTGGCGTCACCAACTATGCTAACGAAACAGGACAGCTCGCGGGTGCCGACTTATTGATATCCTTCACCGAGCTCTTGGATAATCTTGTCCTCATATATCGTTGCTGTATGATATGGGAAAAAAACTATTTTGTTACCATATTGCCCCTCATCTCTTCTATCAGCGCCTTCAGTAGGTAGTCCCTCCCTTAAATAACTCATATCCCCTCACAGTCAATCTTTAGCTTGTATCATTGTAGCCATTACCCTCCTGCTCGCGACCAACCCCAATTCCTTCACCCCCCCTGCAGCTTTAGTTCCCCTCGGTCTCGCGGCATACACCCTTCCCCTTTGTACAAATGTCGTCGTCACTTTTCTGATCGTTTATCGCATCTGGTGGTACTCCTCTCGTACTATCCCTCACGCCCCGCTTCAGGTCGGTCAAGGCATTGCACGCCGTGCAATAGTGCTCATCATCGAGAGCGGCGCTCTTTACCTTTTATTCCAACTTGTCTTCGTCATCCTCTTTGCCGTCTCTAACCCTGCAGAAGCCATCCTTGCCGTCATGGCCGTCCAAATCTATGTAAGCAATACATTTACTTATTCCAATCTGTCTCCGAGCATGTCCTTTCTCTTCACAGGGTATCGCTCCCACACTCATCATCATACGCGTTAGTCTTGGTATTTCTTCCGAATATACCCCCAGAGCGGTCGCTTCCACACCTCTCAAGTGGGTTCCGCGCCGTGGAGAAGACATTAGCACCTCGGGGGCTACCTACACCGACGGACTGGTCACAAATACCGACTTGGAAGAGGTAAAACAGTAAGACTTGTCAAACTCTAGGAAGCTTGAAGGAAACGTTACGAGAGTTATTGGGAGTGATTGTGTATTGTAAGATGGTGCAACACATAAGAAGAATGAACACACAACATTGTAATAGACTGGAAAGATATGGTTTTGCAGCAACAAGATCAAGTGTAAGTACTGTAAGTGAGTTGTATTGCCCCCAGAAAATGTCCCAGGTAGATGCATCCCACCCAATTCTATCCAGTTTGTCATGACTGGTCATCATCTGGAAGATCATCTGTGGTATAGGTATCCATCTGGAAATTTGATGTGGACGATGCAGCAAAATCATCTGTGTAAAACCCCGACCAGTGATAATCTGTAGCTGGATTGAAAAGAACTCCCACAGAAATGTCTTGGTTAGGAGTGACCGGCATGCTACCACTGGAACCGGCAGCGTGCAATGTGTCCACATCGGCCGACTACCCATGTGTGTCCAAGGAAACACCTTCATAGGGAACGACCGACGTAGTTTCACTAAAACTTGCAGAAACAGTGCTAGTCGATCCTGTAAAGAGGAAGGGACTGTCAAGCTCCTCGTCCTTAATGTTGACGATGGGATCATCACCTTCACCAGCTACATCGGTACAGGAAGAGGTCGAACACTCCACAGTGGCATTCCGTATTTGGGCCCCCTTTGACTTCAAGCCGGTGGCACGAGAAGTCATGTTTTCAGTGGCGATGGGTGGCGGTACTGAGTAGGGGACGAAGGTGAGGGCCGTACCACAAGTGCCCCGGAAGACTGGGAGTGTTTGTGTATTGTGAGACCCCTCAGGCCTCAGGCATACTCAGGTAATAAAGAGTGGCGAATGCGCATTCAGGTTCCGTGCAGCAGGATAGCCTATCGATGTTCGTCAAGTTTGACACTCGCCATGTCACCATGATACCCTGACGTACTTTGAGGGGTATACATGTTCAACAATGTGCCTTTTTAGATCAGACTTCTTTGTGAAGACGAGAGCACAATCCTTGAAGTCGCAGGAGAAGGTCTAGAATGAATCAGTCGGTCTGAGCTCCAATGAAGTAAAGAGGAGAGCATACTTTGCTCGTAACGAGTTCCTAGATAGGTGTGTAGGTGAGAGGGGTGGCGGGTTGGGTATTCTAAGAGAATTACTAGAGGACTGCGAGATGATGAAGTTCAGCATTGTCATTGCCCTGCTCTATATAGTACTATGCACAAAGCAGAGAAACAAAGCAGTGGCGTCATGGCACTGCCCGAGTCATTTGCACATGACGCCGACCAGGTTTATTTATTAATTTAATTAATCCTCCAGCGCCCTTTGCTGGATATGTACTGTATCTGTAATTCTGCCAATTTCTGCGTTCAGAATTTGTGTTGTCGTACATTATGGTGGTGTGTATTTACGGATGCGGGTAATGAAACGAAAGAAAAAGAAAAGTGTGACCGTGCGCCCAGGCAGTAATCTGTCGGGCGTCAAGGCGCGTCCGAGGTAGCAGGTGTCACGGCAAATATCAGGATAGGCATTCACTTTTGGGATTGGCTGGAGGTCGTGAATTCGTCAAGTAACCGACATGAATGATGTCCAAACAGTGGAGCTGGTGGTAAGGCAATACGACGAACGTAAACCGCACAAATCCGTCTGAAGGAAAACAGGTTCCCCATTCGTCATCGTCATAAAGAGGAAGGTGATCCTCGCCAACTTCCACGCTTATACCCGCGAGCGGTAGGTCCAAAGGAAACGTCTCCTATATAAGCTTTATGGCCACTCGCGGGTGCTTGGTAAGAGAACCTTGACTGTGTGGATGGTGTAAAGGTGTAAAAAGTAATACATACGATAGACATACTACTACACGAGCACAGCGCATGTAAAGTCCACCATGGGGCAACGCCCCAAAGGACTATAAACGACGATCAAAAAAAAAAAAAAAAAAGTAATACGATATTGGGGATTATCATGGTGGTGTGCGCGCCGAAGCAGGCGATCACGGCACTCGATAGCTGACGGAAGGGACTGGAGAGCAAGGAAAGACGAGGGGGAAATTGTTGTTGTGCGGGAAGTGGGAGGTGCGATAGCTTGATGGATACCGCATACCAGGTATATTAGAAGCCCCACACAAAAGAAAAGACCCGTCGCCGTCCACCGTTCGGATGAGACTGGGAACCCGCCAAGCAGAACCCTCCTTGAAATTGGCTCCTGCCAGCTTGTCGCGGGATCCATCCCATTATTCTGTGTGATAACAGGCCATCTCTACATCTGCAAATGTTTCCATGCACGATTCAGACAAAAGGTAAGTCAGAGCCTCCTGAAAGTCAGATGCAGTCCCGATTGGGGTTTTGTAGCCAGGCTGGCGATAACTTGCTAACACCTGATACCAGTTCGGATTCAGTACCGTTGAAAAGGTCATAATGCATACGGTTGGGATCGCCAAAGAGCTATGCATTGTGTCACAGAAATATGCATTATCAACAAGCATGCATTATCACCTTTTCAACCGTACACAAAACGAGACAAATCCTTACTGCAGTAGTGTCATTTTAGTCACAAATTCAGTATCTGTTTCAAATCTGTTTGAATGTAAACTCTGGCACATGACGTTGTGTCTCTTGGCTAGTTGAGACGTGGTTGAGTGATAGTACAGCCCATTTCAGAACATTGTAATGGTCCGGAATTTTGACCGGCTATCCCAATTTGGTATGTGCTGTGGTTCGGATACTTTGTTTAATTTTTGTGTGACAAGACATTGTCATCCTGAGAGCTCCCCAGATTTAAACTCCGAGCACCTCTATGTTCTGAAATGGACTCACAAATGTAATAACAAATATAAAATGTATTCCTGATTTCCCACACTGGAACTACATCGATGATGACGATCCCGGAGATGCTCCATATTGGCTCATTAAAAGGCGGTGAGGCGCTTTCACTCAACAGGGTACGTTATCTCCCTGACTCCCCCAAGACATTTCCTGGTCCACTGCAGTCGCTACTCTTGCTTCCGTCTTCGTCATCTCGCGCGTCTTCAAGCTCGTCCGTTCCCTCAAGGTCTGTCGCGATACCGATCTCCAACTTTTATATTTACCCAATGACAGGCCATCGACTTCCTGCCCGGTTTGCGCATTCCCTTCGAGCCATTTTCCGTCTTAGCTATCATCCTACCAGAAACATGGTGGAACCCAGGTCGATTTCCTTCCCATGGCGTGTTTTTCTCCCCTCACCTCCTCTGATGTAGGTCTGTTATTCACCTGGTCCTGGAGAAAGACCAAGAATAGTTTGTATGTTTCTTCTTTGAAACGCTAGACTCACCTCCCTCTAGTTTATCATCGCTATGGCTGTGACACCGTCTCCATTGTCCCATTCATAAGTGGTTCCCCAACGATATACACGCGCTCCATGGAAGTTGGGAAGCAGATTGTCGGTGCCGGCCACAAGTCCGGTGCCTTTGGTAAGGCAGATCATTTGGGCCGCTTCTTTCTGTGAGTTTACAAAGGTGCACCCATCCGT
Organism: Boletus eberwhitei; assembly: GCA_038090915.1. Classification (NCBI taxonomy): domain Eukaryota; kingdom Fungi; phylum Basidiomycota; class Agaricomycetes; order Boletales; family Boletaceae; genus Boletus; species Boletus eberwhitei. Next base: position 87,094 of record JBBPNO010000008.1, read on the forward strand.
GTGAAACGTCCCTACCCTTGCATCCCGTTAGGTTCTGGGGTCCCAACATTATTTCTGCAGAAGGGGAATTGTGGAGAAAACACAGGAGGATCGCCAGCCCTGCATTTAACAACGAGACGTAGGTGGTTAAATTATCGAACATTCGTCAAATGGCTAATCCAGCCAAGGTATGCTCTTGTTTGGGATGTCTCGCGCAAGCTTTACTTGGAGATGGCCTCTGCTGAGGGATGGGCCACGAAAAACGTTATCGAGGTCCCCAGTGTCCATGCGCTCACATTCAAGGTGAGCTTTCTTGGCTGAGATCCTCGAGGATGATTATCCACGCCATGTTTTATAACAGTTTACGCTCATCATATTTGCATCGGTTGGCTTCGGCTTTCCATTCACATGGGCCAATCCACCTGCTCACCAAGGTGAAATGAGTATACAAGAATGCATGGAGATTATCACGAAAACAAACACGTTTGCAATTGCTGCCCCTGCATGGGCTTGGAAGTTGCCGTTTGCGTGGTCAGTGCAGGCTGTACTTGTCAGTCATGTAGAAAATGCTGAACTTTGGATTTTGACATTTGCAACAGGGTCCGACGAACCCGTCGCGCATACGACACCATGCGCACGTTCATGCACTCCCTAGTCAGCACCACGCGAGAGACAATCCGATCCGAAGCCGAGGACGCTGCAACGAAGCGAGCGAGAGACCTCTTTACACTTTTGGTTCAGGCTTCTGAGAATGCAGAAGGTAAGATGCGCCTGAATGACAACGAATTGGTAAGTAGGATTCGAGGTTGCTTTGCACTGGTAGCAGGGACTAACGGGTGACCCTGGCACAGATTGGCAATGTGTTCTCCTTTATGTTCGCTGGTCATGGCAAGCCCTTAATCCTGATGCATTCGATGACTTTGAAATACTCACAATTGATATTCAGAGACCACAGCCCACACTTTAGTGGCGACCCTTGCATTCCTCGCTTTGGATTCTGACCTCCAAGACGAACTCGTTGCCCAAGTGCAAGAGGTGACGCGGGGGAGAGACGATGATACATTGGAAAGTGGTGATGTCAACTGGTAGTTTCCTTTCACTAAGCTTTGGAAACACACTTTCAGTTTCTGGAAGATTACGGAAAGCTCGACAAGGTACTTGCAGCATTCTACGAAGGGGTCCGAATGTTCCGTAGGTAACAAAGCTCTGTCCTTCGACTCCATCTGAATGTTGTTGGTGTTGTAGCATCGGGAGTCTTTCTTGTCCGAGAGGCAAAACGTGACACGGTCCTGGACATCTCTGACAGCGATGAGCCCAGGATGTTGTCTGTGAAGAAAGGCACCGATGTAAGTCATCGTGCCGAGAACCCCTATTGTGAACCGATGGCTGACGGTGTGGTAAGGTTGTGGTAGACATGATTGGCGTCCGTGAGCACATTGTGTGGTGTTCTCTTGACTGTAGTCTGGACTGTCCTTTTTAGAGTATAACCCACGTTATTTTTCCGAGCCCGACGAATTCCGAGCCTCAAGATGGTACAGAAGGCAGAGAGAGACGGATGAAAAGGATGAGTCGGAAGAATACACGGCATTTAGTATCGGTATGCTAGAGTCGGTTCATTCGCGTGAATCCGTTTCATTGATGCACTGAACCACATAGGTCCTCGCGCGTGCCTTGGTCGCAAATTTGCATCTACAGAGGGCGTGAGCTTCCTCGCGTCGTTGCTGCGAGATTGGCGGGTCGAGCCGTTGCTTGCGATGCAGCCGAACGGTCGGGTTGAGACTGTGGATGAGTGGCGAGGACGGGTAGTGCAGGCAAAGATTGAACTGACAATGGGGATCAAAGAAGTGCCTCTTAAATTTGTGAGACGCAGATGAGGATAAATAGAAAGTAGGTTCAATAAACGCGCGTGTCTAAAAGCAGCGAGTGTTGGCTCGACTTCCGCGCGCGTGTTCAACAAAAGTCAACCATCCTCACGAACCTCATGAACAACCCTCACGACGTCCGCGCACACCCGTAACTTATCCCTCTCATTCCACCTCATGATCTCCCAGATTGTAATATGCTCCCTGTATCTCTCACCAATAGTTCTTGCCCAATACTCCCCATCCGCGAGGTGAGTGTTCCTACCTAACCATCTCTACGAGTGGCACTCATCCGCAATAGATGGGCACAAGCAGTCGCTCTGTTGGAGAGCACGCTGTACGTTCACGGCGGACTAAGCGATCCGTCCAATTCCTACTCGTACAGCTCTGCACCACAGATATCCGACCTACTAGTCCTTGATCTCTCCACATCCTTCAATTCCTCTTCTCCCCCTTGGCAGCTTTTCTCCACCAACTCTTCGCCTGCCCTCGCCTGGCACACGTTGTCCGCGTTCAACCCCGCCGAGCTTATGCTCTTCGGGGGTCAACCTGGCCCCGATTCTGAGACAGTTCTTACAACCCTCAACGACTCGTCAGGTCTACTCTCGACCTCTGACAAGTCCAGTCCATCATTCCTCATGGAACCGCAGGACTGGGCGAATGAACCCATGCGCAGGATTCGCCACTCCTCATCTTATACAAGCGGAAAGGTGTGGATTATCGGCGGTGAGAAGGCGGATGGTTCTGGAAATGCGTTCAGTGAGCATTACTCCTTCGCCCCATCCGGTCCAGAGTTCGTCCAGTTGCCATCCTCGAGCAGTGCACCGCCCGATATTTATGGCCACGCTTCGCTCGTACTACCAGATGGACGCCTCCTAGTCCTCGGGGGATATTGCGCGTCGTGCTCCAAGCTCGTGCCCATGAACACGGTATGGTCCTTGAACGTTACACAGAATCCGCCCGTCTGGGAGACGCTCTCCATCTCAAACCAATCGTTGCCGAGTCCCCGCCGTGACTTCGCCGCGGTCGTCCTTTCCAATGGCCAGGTCCTTGTCCATGGAGGTGGTGACGCGCAGCTGCAGACGACGTACAGCGATGGCTGGATCTTGGACACGGGCCAGAACCCCATGGTTTGGAATAGTGTTGCGGCGCTCACCCAGTTGGGCCAAAGGAAAGACCACTTTGCAGTACAAGCAGGTGGTTATGTTTTATTCTGTTTCGGTGAGTTGCACAAATTGCATGATCACGACGATGGCCATTCATATCACTCGCATTAGGATATGGTTCCTCCTCTCCTGCATCTGCATCCTTATTCGTATATAATCTGGCGACGTCCTCGATAGTTGCATCCTACACTGCACCTTCTCCTGGCTCGACAGCTGCCATTACTTCATTGCTGCCCCCAACACAGACAGGTTCAAATCCCATTTCTAATGGAGGAACGGGCACTGTTTCTCCCGGGGGCTCCTCAAGCTCTCCCTCGTACACCTCTGGCTCGTCCCCTGACCCGAGCAGCCATACTATTGCTATCGCACTTGGGACGACATTCGGAATCCTTGGTCTTGTCGTAGGTGGACTTGCAACGATATACTGTTTGAAACGAGTGCATCGTAATAGGAGGGGGGCTAGGAGATTTTTCCCGCTTGCAGATGACCCCGAATTCTCGTCGGAGAAGGGATCAGTTGGCGGCGCTGCACCAGAGGCAGCACACTTCGACGGTCAGGCCACTGAAAGGGTCAGAGAGGTTGATAGCCCGGGTGTGATAACGGATGTTCTCGCACACCTCGGCATCGGCAAATTTAGCCCCAGGCGGCATCAGCCCCGGAAGGACATGTTTGCGGACGAGGATACCAGATCATTTGGCTGGGCTGGACACTTGACTCCCAAGCAGAGACAGGCCAGCGAGGGGACAAGCGGCTGGTCCCTTCGCTCTGTGGGTGCTTTGGTACGCGGGGTGATTGGCCAAGAACCTAGCGGATCTGTCGTAGATCAAGGAGATGACGACTGGGAGAAGATCGATCATTTCCGTGACGAGGGCCAAGAAGGTTTAATTCGTCAAGGAAGTCTTCACAGCGAATATTCTTCGCATCCGACCCATCGGAGAGACGAAAGTTTCTGGTCATATACCGATCCCTTCCAGGGCCCTCTCCAGGACGACGAATATGATGATCCCAATTTACGCCGTGGTATTCCCGAGAAGGACGCGGATTATGACAATTCTCTTCTGAGAAGTGATGAAACTGACGATTTTGAGTGGACCGCCTTGGCCCCCCAAGATTCTGTTGGGCCGTTCTCCGTACGCTCACGTATGCTCACCCCTCTCAGAGAAGTCTCTCACACATCCTCCTCGGATCCTTCCAATTCGCTTCCGTCTCTGCAAGAACCTTCACACCCACAAGTATCCTGTGGTCATGCGGACAACGCCGCGCTCTCCCCACCACCTAGCATCTCTCCAATGACCCACAGTCCTACTGCCTCACCTTCTGATCCCCACCCCGTTACATCCGCTCATTCGATTGTCTCAGGTTCTACCTTGTCTCGTTCACCATCTCTATCTCGTCCTGACCACTGGTGGTCACGCCTAACGAAATCACCACTTCTCGACCGTCGCTCGTCGATCACATCATCCAAGCCGCTGGATTTCAGAGACCCAACACCTGCCCCTCCACTCGCCCCGTTAGAAGAAACGAAGAAAATTTCTCTCGCTCCTGCGCCTTCCAATGATACACCTGCTGATATACCTATCGCACACGGTAGGTCGTTGTCTTCCGCTCACAGTGGACGTACGGCGAATACCGATTCGGCGGAACACCTTGGGGGCAGCTATGACGTGGTCCAGCGTTTCGCATCTGACGGATCTGGTTCCCGACGCGCGCCATCGCTGGGTTCAGCGGAAATAACCGACCAAGGGATGTTTGCTGTTGGCAACCATGCGTCTGCCGAGATGTCTCCGTCAAGCGACCCACCCCAGGCTGATCCGCCACGATCAACATTAGTCCCGGCTGCTTCCGCCATGTCCATGGACGTAGAGACGCCCTCTGAGTCTCTGATGTCACCAAGATCTAATCCGACCTCCTCAAAGAAGGGTGCCATCGTGGCCAGTAGAGTTAGAGCATATGAACGCAGGTTGTCTCAAGAATTAGAATCACAGCAAACTCCTCCCCCTCGAAACACCCGCCGTCGTGAAGAAGTACCATCACAGACACGACCGACGATACAGTACGGCGTCGCTCCGCGTGCCTCGTTGTTTATTGCCAACCCCGATCTTGGACATATTTCGTGACGCTTTGTTTTTCTGTGCCAGGGCTGTAGGTCACTGTATGCGCCATGCTGTGCTGTATTGTAGTGTGTGTATTCTTTTGCTTTCAATGAACCTGTTGCCTCGATACCCTCTAGAAAGCAAGCGTTGTACGGATCGGATATATGTGAGGACGTCTCGTGACAACAACAGAAATCTCTCTCACGTCCCCAAGCCAAGTGCCTAGACTGCGCAGGGAAACGAAAGCAGTGGCTGCTGCGACGCACTGCCGGTTGCGCAACATATTTATCCACAGCGGACGGGAATCCATTGTATTTCGTATGGTACCTGGCAACTGGGAGAATGGCTACGGATGCCCGTGTGGATAGGGGTTAACAAAGATCAAACCAACCTTGTCATCAGGCCACCGCTCGAAACCTGAGTGGCCGGGTTTGCCGACTAGGGAGGGAGGCGTCTGAACGGAACGGCACGGTCGAATCACCGCTCAAGTTCTACCGCGAAGCAATTCCCGTGGACATGAGCGACTAAAAGATGGCATGCGTAGCAAAGACGGAGATCAGTCCGTGCAGGATCGAGAAAAATTGCCGCTTCTTATCCCCAAGTTGGAGTGTGAATACATTATGATTGATTGGATGATGAGATTTTTTTTTTTCACTGCGACCTGGAATCGGCGCGCAAGTCAACAATCTCGCAGGGACGACCGTCGGTAGACATGATGCTTACCCAGCGGAGACCGGCGGATATCTTTTTCCCCGTTCCATAGGCAATTGCAAGGTGGTGAGCATTTTTGAGAAAAGAAAAATCGCCACCGTAAAATAAATGATGACCGGGGACGGTCACACGGATGATCTGATGGCACGAGGCAAAGCCTGGGGCAGGTGCAAGCAGGATTCCATGCCAGGGGAAGCCACCATCGCATAATGTGGTCCGATGGGGCGGGTGTCAAGATGACGTACAACATGGAGCCGCAGATGGAGCGTTGGACTTGACATTTCCATCCTTATCAAAAGTCATTAAACGATTCACATTGGCCGGTTGCCTGCCATGCTGTAGAGGCCGTGCGATGCTATGAGCTCGTTTATTTCAAAAACGTATATGCTTCTGACCTGCTGTGCTACTATGTGGCTGGCGTGGAAGGTTACGCCAATAAAGTTTACGGTCCACCGCATCTAAATGTAGACGGTCAGTCGAAAGGTGAGAGCTATCCGAAAGGGGCGCTTAAGCTCCGAAGAAGAGACAGGGCATCATTGGGACTTACAAATCTAGGGTTCAACGTTCAGCATGTCCACGAGGACGGCAGCCACTTGTAGAGAAGGTGCGATGTCATGTCACACGCTGGATACCCAGAAGTTCCGGTTAGTTGCGAAAAACTATTCTTCCGAGCCACTGTCGCGTCCCAGGATAAGCTGTCGCAATCGCGCCAAGTGGCAAACAACGATTCTATTGTGGCGGGTGTTAACTTGTCGAAGGAAGAACAGAGCGGAACATCCCACGCGATAAGGCGCCAACGTGAGAGAGTACACTCTTCAGGAACCTCAGTTATTTGAGGTAGATCGGAGGTCTAGGTGCTCATAAGGTAAGTTGGCAAGTTGGTACTTACCCAGAGTGTACTAGACCAGTAACAAGGCTGCCTGATTGGCAGGATACCTCGGCAAAACCCCATTACCGGCGGCGTCTATGAAGTGAGAATGGCAAAATTAACTGAGATGTCGTCGAGAAACACGCATACCAAGTATTTGTGTTTATTGTTTGCATGATAACATATGGACTCACTTCGTTGCACGATAAGTGATTCTTGAGGACCTAGGAACAAGGTTCACTCGTTCAGTCATTTCTTTACCTAATGGTTGACGTGGATGCTGTATCTTGCCAAGGCGTTGTGTTGGCTATGTACATACGCCAGATTTCACTCCAAGCATCACCCGGCGAACTTGGACTCAAAGCGTTCCAGAACCATGTCTCGATTAGGAAAGCTGGGCGGCACTGCAAGAGTGGCCCAAGCGGCGAGGTCCTCGAACACCCCTTCCTCTCACAGCGCCAACGAAGTGGTACAGACGCCGGTGTGTTATCTGCCTCATGTTGGAATAGTGAACAGACCTGTTCAAACACATGACTTCCTTGCTGTCCAGCATGCTGCGTGCTGAAATTGAATACACTCTGCACACGATGTCACCGGTGATTTGACCACGACGGGTGTGCCCACATTCCCAAGTTACCTCGGACGTGATGTGCTTACTCATACAGCGCGAGTAACCTCGCCTACTACTTGAGTTCTTCCAACAGCTTCTCGAGCTCCTCGGACTTTGGTGTGACCTTGTCGAGGTCCTATTATCGAGCTCATTTAACGAGTAAACTCAGATAACTTGACGAGATAATCTTACCGCGACAAGCAATTCGACGTATTTAGTCTGAGCGTCTTCCTTGCTTGTGCCCTTGACACCGTTCCAGGCATCCCTACAAGTGACATGTGAAATTGAGTATCGTTATTAGACCGGCGGGGAACGCTGTGACCATTTAGCTTTTCCGACAAAATCCAGAATGCCTGGTCTCGAAATGTTCACATCGCCTTCCGTTGCTGAACGCGGCCCTCAGAAACGGTTCAGCATCGACTGTTCCAGAACACGAACCTTGCTTGTAGTATGCGTAGTACTGACACGAGCACGTCAGCGGATCGCAATCGATCTCGGCGAAGAGAATACCTCCTCACCTTGAGCTTGGTGTCCTGGTCGGGCTGGTAAGGGCCATCCTTGGGGAGACTCTGGACATACTTGACGGCCTTGTCGAACTTTTCCTGCACGGACAATGTCATGGTTGAGGTTCAAGAGTACGACAAATCGGGGTTTATCTGATCACGACGACGAGTTCTCGATTAGGAATGTCCATCATCTTTCACAAGGCGCGGTTTCAGTTGGACAAGCAGAGCTCACAAACGACTGGCAGCACTGACGAAGCACTCGTACAATTTGATGCTGCGAGCGTAATTTTGTGTAAATACTGGGTCCGAGCGCCGTCTTAGATTCGGAGGGCTATCTGCTGGTTGCGTGACAAGTCACATGTGACTGAGCGTGTCTAAAGTTGCACCCATACATCTCTTGATTACTACCAAACGTCCGTCCTGCCGCGCATGAGCATGTCGCCCTCGGCAGCAGCACCGCCCTCTCCACAAGAGATACAAAGGAAACTCTCTGTACACTCTGCCGCCAAGTCCAAGAAGGTGTGATCCTTGACTTGTCTCTCCCCCTCGATACGTTGTTCTGATCTCGGGAATCGCAGAGTCCACCAGTTGCGCAGGCACATGTATCCGGAACAGAGTCAGATTCAGATTCCGTTGTGTCACCAGATTTGGCGTCTCCCACACATTCGCAATCGATGGGTTCTACTGGCGCGCTGCTGTCTGGCAGCAGCTCACAACCACCACTCTCCTCGATCGCGGAGCGTACATCGGGCAGCGGCGAGGAGTCAGAGGAAGACGACGAGGAGTCGGAAGCGCCGTGGAAGACGGCGGACAAATCTCAGCGCATGGAGGACTCTAGGAACGAAGGCGACATCAAATCTGGCTATCTCTGGAAGAAGGGCGAGCGGCGCAAGGTCAGTGTATCCTAGGCGCGCATGTATTGCTTAACCTTGATGTTATTGTAGACGTGGAAAAAGAGATGGTTTGTATTACGACCAGCGCATCTGGCATACTACAAGACCTCTGCGGAGTACCAACTTCTTCGACTTCTCAATCTGACCGATGTGCACTCGTGCACACAGGTTGTGTTGAAGAAGCATGCGTACACATTCGGGGTTGTCACATCTGTCAGAACGTTTTATCTTCAGGCACAGAGCCCTGAAGAGGTACAGCAATGGGTGGCGGCCATTCAGGATGCACGGGAGACTCTCATGATGACATCGACCCAAACGTCGCTGACTACGCCGGTAGCGATACCAGAGGTGCAGGCGATGCTGAGTCGCAGCACGACCATAACTCCTCCACCCAGTCATCCGTTGCATGCCCAAAATATCACTTCTTCTGACTCGGAGGATGTCTCACCGAGCGCTCAGCGGACATACTCGACGTCTTCGCAGAATCGACCGACGATCGGGAGTTCGCCTACGCGGGGAGCAGGTCCGCAAAGGGACGCGATTGCAAAGATAGTTGTTTCCGGGTACCTGATGAAGTGTGGATCGAAACGACATAATTGGCGCAAACGTTGGTTTGTACTGTACGGGGAGAAATTAATTTATTCAAGAAGTCATATGGTAAGTTGGGATGGATTGATCGGAGACACATGGCTGATGCGTTACACTGGATGTTGGCAGGACACGAAGCCACACAGGCAGTTTCCTGTCTCCGAGATCCTGGACGCATTAGAGTTCGATATGCAGTCACACAAACACGGAGGGGGGATCCCACCGCCTGTCACGAGTGCCCAAGGATCAGGGGGATCACCGGAGAACCGAAAATATGCATGTGGACGATATACGTTCAAGATCGTGACGACGAAGCGGACGCTGTTGTTGTGTGCGCCGAGCGAGGAGGAGGAGATCAAGTGGCTGAGTGCGGTGCGGGCGCTGATAGCGAGGAGAACAGGCGCTGGAGTTGTCCCTGGAGATCTGGCCTCGAAGTCAGCGGGTGGAGGGGGCGAGGTGGGGCAAGGGGGAGGGGGATCAAGCAGTGGACTGAGGCATAAGGTCAGGAACCTGAGCATCAGCGGAGCGAGTGGTGGACCCATATCGGACGGACAGATGGACAAGTGACGGCATAATCTACCAAGTCTCATTTGTGCATCAGTTGTAATAGTACCCGGTCGCTCTCAGGGGACAAGTCACGGGTACGTTTTGTATGTATTGCTTTAGGACTTTAGGGCTGTGAAGGAGGGAAGGCTGCGGCTTCCTGGGGGCAAATGTTTTATGAAAAATGATGGGTAGGCGAACTTTGTCGGTGGACGTGTTTGATAAGTGGCGTATCGGCACAGCTGCGACAAGCGCGGAAGTTGGCTGGGCCAATTTGAGACATAGTGGTTGTCATTGGGGGTCGAGTCCGGTCACTCAAGTGAATGCCGGTCAAAGTATGTATTTCGCGATACTAGCGAGTAAGAAAGGGCGGTTAGATTAGTACAGATCTAATGCTAAAAATCTGGAGAGGGGGGTATGAGGAGAAGGTGAAGTTGTGGGTGCTTGTTGGATCTGCTCTGTCCGAAAAAGGGCGCGTGACGAACGGGATCAAATGTACCCCTTGGCAATATTCCCATCGGTTTGAAAATCGGGGTGCCGGCCCAGGTGAGCGAGGACCCCGAGACTCGGTTGTGTTAGCACAGTGTGTACCAAGTCCTTTCCCGCTCTCCTCGTACGTTACTTATACCTTGGCCCTATGCCTACAATGCGTCCCTCGTCCCCGCTCCTCTCTCTCTTCTGACTCTTCTGTATATCTCTAGGACATCATTTCTCTTCCTCTCCTTCTCCTTCCTCATGCCTCCTACACCCAAGTTCTCCCAGCCTAGGAGACCCGGAGCGCCAAAAACAAAAGGCGCTGTACGCGCCAAGTCCGGCTGTTACACCTGCAGAATTCGTCGCAAGGTCCCCCCTTTTCTCCTCCCCTTCCCTCGTCATCCTAACCCTGCCACCCAGAAATGTGACGAGCAGATGAATCCCGAGGGCAGCTGCTCCACTTGCGTTCGTCTCCGTCTTCAATGCCTCGGCTTCGGTGCCAAGCGTCCAGAATGGCTGCGGGTAATATCCCTCCCCCTCTCCCCTCACACGCCATCTCATACCTCCCAGGAGAACCGCAATGTCCTCGACCTGCGCGAAAAGATCAAGACCTTCCTCGCTTCCCAAGGGATGATCAAGGGTCACTCCGGCTCCGCCCCTCGCGATGCCGAACAGGAGCCACAGGTATTAACCTTGTCAGCGGATTATGGATCCCCGAGCAACAGCCCTCAGACCCCCACCCTCTCTATCCCCTCTACCAATGATGAGCGTCCCTCTTCATACCCTCTTCGCACAGACCGTTACCCCGATAATGATCGTAAGACTACCCCATGCTACCCCGTATATCCTACCTGACCCCTTCTCAGGTTTACCCGTCATGCACGAGTTGAGCCCCGACTCTCCTCTGGATCGAAGTGAATACCCCGAAGTCCTCCTTCCTGCTGTCTCGTACTCTTCGCCTCCTGTTCACAATAGCTTAGATTCATGTAAGACCTCGTATCGTTACTAAGTATTTGTATGTATAATAGTGCTCAATGCCCTCCTTGCAGGGCTAAACCATTCACTCGCTCTTCAACGTCCACATATCAGCGACTTTTCAAGATTGTATAATGCTACCGTTCCAGAGGACGAACACATTGATGTCGTCTCTTCCGGCTACATGTTGACACCTGCCCCTGTCCTTGAACGTTACCCCTGGCTGCTTGACGATCGCCAAAACGCTGCCCTGGACTATTACATGAAACACGTACTTCGCATGCAATACCTTCATGCAAGCGATTCCCTCGACTCTATCATCTGGAAGTTGATCCATACAAATGACAATGCTCGCCAAGCTGCCTGCCTTCTCTCCGGTCTCCATCGCAGGAGCACTCAAAGCGACAGAGTTGGCATCATCGAACCAGAAGATGTAGAAGCCATGCGGCGCCTGCAGATGGTCCCCCTCAAGAGTCCTTCGACAGAGGGCGACGCCCTTGCAGCCTTGTGTATCGTCTCCTACTTCCTCTTCAGTGGTGGCAAAGGCCAATGGCAAACCTTTCTCGATTCTGTTTGCACATATGCCCTCTCTGTCCTCAACGATCCCCGTTGGGGAGGTCCGAGCAGAGTCCTCCTTTGCTGTACGGAGAGCCTCCGCTTCATCATCAAAACGTCGATCTGGTTTGACGTCCTTGCGTCAGCCACCCTCGTCAGGAAACCGTACTTCTTGGACGTTATCCGAGAACTCTTCACTCCACAACCCGCCTTTTTCGGCGATGATCCCGTAGTCCCGATGACGGAGTACTCAATGATGTCCGTTATGGGCTGCGAGAACCACATCGTGCTCGCGCTCGCGGAGATTGCCAGTTTGGCCAGTTGGAAGGATGAACATGTCCGTGCTGGCAGCCTCAGCATCAAAGAACTGGTCAAGCGCGGCCATAGGATAGAGGAGATTTTGAAAAAACCTAGCTCCCACCCGTACGAATTCGACCTCGATGTTGACGTTGGGGAGAGAACACGTGCGCAGCAGCGCCGCCTCACTTCAGAAGTCTTTCGTGCATCGGCGCATGTCTACCTTCACTCCGTTATTTCTGGCGACTTTCCGCGATGCCCAGAAATCATTGAAGCGGTAGACGAGACGGTCAAATGCTTGATGAAGGCCGAGGGCCCCACTGGCCGCGCGGTGGTCCGAAGCGTCGTCTTTAGCATATGTATCTGCGGCTGTCTGACCGAGGACCCGGCTCACCAAACCTACTTCCTAAAACGCCTGCAAGAGCAGCAAGGTTTTTCACTCGGAAATTCTCAGCAGGTGTCGTATCTGATCCAAGAGGTCTGGAATCAACGGTCCCGAGGAGCCGTCGACTGGCGCCAGGTCATGCGAGAAGCAGAAATGCTGCTCGTATGAATGACCTCTTAAATTTCTCTTGCTTTATCATGCTATCAAACTGGTTCTTCCCATTTTCCCTTGTTGTACGATTTCACCCCATCTACATGTTGTACACTGCGAGCATTCTCTCTCGATTGCTGGACACCGGGATGTTGGATTGCATTTGATTGGCTCACCCATGGAAAAATACCCACTCCAAGCTGTACTCTTTACATGCTCTCTCACGACTCGATTTCTTTTTCTGATACAAGGCCTATCTATATTGCTGCGTCCGTTTGAGATGACAGGTACTCGAAGCTTCAGGCTCGATACAGCATCCAGGAGATATGATCACCGCCATATTTATGCCGCGTACAGCAGCTCAAACAACGCCACAGCCACGCTTCACTTCTCGTGGGAAGGACGAATCAGCGATGCGGGCCACTCTGGAAGGAAAAAAAAAAAAAAAAAGGACGTTGCACAGGCGTAACCAAAAGGCTGTGGATGACAATCGTAGACATGATCAGATCGGCGGCAGTCCTGATAAGTTGTTCAAGCAATTGTATTGCATTTGGCTTCCCGCGTACGTGAAGACCCAGTTGCCTGGCAATCGGCATCAAACTTATCGCTGTTCGCTCTGGCCCTCGACGCTGTTAGGGTCGGATTTGAGAGAGCTGACTCGCCTGAATTCGGGGCCCGGCTAGAAGAGGACGACACCACCACGGCTTGGTGACATATTCGTGACCCCACTACGTACTGCCTGGCATCCCTCCCTGAACCGAATCAAGGCACCGGACATTTCTTTCCATACATGGTCTGGCGCAAGAAGATGAGCCACAGACGCATAGTAATTTGCCGTGATCAGTGCCTTTTCATAAGTTCCTTCCTTGAGCTCTGGCGGAACTGCACGAAACTGGACAGTGATTGGAAGCATACTTGGGAGGCGAAATGAGTTGTGGTGGTATTGCAAATTTTTGATCCCCGTCATGAATTGAAGGAGAGGTCGAGGAACCGGGACCTGCCAGTAAGTCACATATTTAATGTCCCTTGTAGTCTGCGACGAGTGCGAGTCGGAGAAGACCTGGCCCCGGTATTCGAGGAACTGCAACCCCGTCTGACTTGCCTTGTAGAGCGTATTTCCCATCGTCCGTTTTTATTTTTATATTACTATTTTTCTCTTTTCATTTACCACATTCTCGTCCGAACCCTCGCATCACCGACTTGGTTCCCAGCTAGTAGTACCACGGAGAACCCGCAACACCGAAGCTGGCGATCCAATCACACAAGTCCTCTCCACAGTTTGATCGAACGCGATGAATACTCGTGGTGATCGTTCCAAGGTGGGGCAGAGTTGGTATTAAAGGGATGGACCACACACCGCCGTATTCACTGCAAGGGAGTCAAAGATAGTACTCGGCTGTGAGATACCAGGGTATAATGAATTCCGGGACCCGAACACGCGTACGACGTTCGTCACACGAGCTCAAGAGAGAGTCTTTTTTATTCCTCGAGGATGGGATGTATCCTGTAGAACCGAGTACCGAGTACCGAGTGCCTCGCTTCCTTGCCTCGCCATTGAGCTCGGAGGCTTATCTAATAAGCTTGAGAAAATGTGCCGTTAGTTGGATACGTTAAAGGTTTGGGTGAATTATTATTTCGAGAAACCATGCATCTGATAAAATATATACAGCTTTTCTTACCGGAGGGTGATCTACACCGACGGGACCATAGCCCTCTCTGCGGAGTTAGTACCCGAGGACCGTATCCAACACCAATATGGTTTCATGGCACAGAGTCATCCGGCCATTCTCTCAATCTGGTTCTTTAACCTCCCTCTATCACGCCGTATTCTCTCTGCCCAATCTATATCCCCGACTGCTTCATACCTTCCCCCTCATCGGCGATTTTCCTTCTTCATCTTCCGATCCCCCCATCACCGCCTTCCTCACGACAATCAGCCTGTCACACTCGCTTTTTAATAACAATCTCTCTCTACGATCCCCCTGACGCAGCGATACTCACCTTGCCTGCCAATACCATGTCCCAGAGGAACTCAAATTCTTCAAATGAGAGTCAGTCCCCCTCCCCAGAAACACCATCCAGCAACACATCCCCCGCTCTTCGAACCGCCCCGCTGACGTCAAGACCACCGGATGGAGCAGACTCACTGAACATGTCCTCCCGTACAACTCCAAATAGAACACCGCTAGACCTTCCCCGGCCAACATCAGCAGGAAGGGGTGGATGTTGGTTCGTGGCCCCCCTTCCCTTTCCTCATCCTTGCGACCAGCTGACAAACGTCGGGCTACCAGGACCTGTCGACTGCGCAGAAAAGTGAGTCGATCATTCGACAGTGTATTCTCCCCTTGACCAAGCGCTGGAAGAAATGCGACGAACAGCGCGAAGGTGACTCCTGTCATACATGCAGGCGGCTGCAAATCGAATGTCTGGGGTGGGGAGCGAGACGTCCAGATTGGATGCGCGTGCGTATCACCTCGCATTTCTGCTCAGCATCTATCGACCGCTCTCCAGGACAAACGAGCCGTGGAAGCTTATAAAGCAGAAATCAAGGCGAAATTGACCCGAGCTGGCCTCATCCGTGGTCAACCACGTTCTTCTATAATACGGGCCACTTCCTCGTCGTCATCGACAGTATTTGCCACAGAACAATATCACGGTCCTACGAACGGATCAACAATTCCCCCCTTCATTAATGATTCTGCACCTAACCTTGCCATCGTCGACACCGCCCAAGTACAGGGCCAAGGCGAAAGCCCAATGTTGTCCATGTTCGGTGAGCAGTCCTCATCAAGTCCTGTCCAACGACTAAAATAAAAATTTCAGGATTACCCCTCAGCTCACCTTTCAATATGACCTTGCCGCTGATTGACCCAACATTACCGCAGCTTATCAATCACTCGCCATACACACCATCCACGTCGCTTTCTTCTTCCCATCCGTCACCACAGGACCTGGGGCTTTTTGATAACACCTTTGATAGCGTCACCTCACAGGCGCTCGTATTTAACCATGGAGCCACTGCGTTATCAGCACACCCGCTCCAAAGCGAGCACGTTTTCTACTATTTTGAGCATGTCAGGAAGTCGCTTTTCGCCTTTACCAGCAACGCCGCTGCAAATGCAATATATTCAGTAAGCTTTCTTGGTAAGACCCGCACTTACGTATAACTGATGAGTACATAGACTGTATCTCAAAACCCGCAAGGCCCCTTGACGAACGCTATATGTGCCCTAGCCAGTCTCCATAACATGCGGATTCGCGCCGCCAGAGGACTAGAACCAGTAAACAGCACTCTGGAGAACTCGCCGGCGATAGTATTTTATGATAGTGCCCATGCACAATTGTATAAATCTCGAGAAGGAGTGTTGACGGAAGATGACACTAACGCTGCACTCCACCTCCTCGGCTTCTCCATATTTTCCGGAGGCGTGACCGACTGGCGGCCAATGCTTGATATTGCCAATGACTGGATGGTCCAAACTGGAATCCCGGCGCACGAAAACCCCAAACTGGCCATGATGAGCATGAGCCAAGCTGCGCGGGTTGCACTGAAAGCCACAATGGTAAGAGCGCACCTGAAATAACGCCAAACCTATAACTGATTCATTGTTATTAGTGGTTGGATGTCATGTCAACGATTACTCTCCATACCATACCGAAACACTTGGCTTTCTATCGACGATTGTATCGGGGAGGAGGAGGCTTCTGGTCGGGTACATCCGGTATGAGCGCCAAGGAAGATTCGGACCTTCGGGTGGACAACCTCACTGGATGTCCGGACGAAGTGTTGCTTGGTATCGCCGAGATTTCCACCCTCTCATGTTGGAAAGCACAAGAGATGCAGAAAGGCTGCCTGAGCATGAAAGAACTCATTCGACGCGGAAACATCGTGGAGAGCCACCTTCGTTCATGCGAGTCAATCTACACCCGGGATCCTGATCAAACTCCACTTCACCCAGATCTCCCTGACGGTGAGGACGACAACTTGAAGGGAATACCGGGGAATCCAACCGTCGTTGATACGCGACAGCTGGTGGCGAAGATATACCGCGAGGCGGCGCTCTTGTATCTGCACACGGTATTGAGTGATGCGATTCCAGGTAGGGGTGATGACAGTGGATAAAAAAATGGGACCTTGCCTAACGGATTTGCAGGTGTACCAGAAATCATCCAGTCCATCGATATCATCGCCCAGCTTATACGTCAACTGCCGATGTCGACGCTCGATCGGACGCTGGTATTCCCAATATGTTTGGCGGGGTGCCTAACGGACGACCCTATGAAACGAGAGATATTCAAAGCGAGATTGGTCGGACAGCAGAGCCACTTTGGGAATGTTCACCAAGCGTTGATGGTGATGGAAACAGCCTGGCATCGGCGGGATACGAGAGGAGGTGCAGTTGAATGGCGCGACCTTTTGCATGTTCAAGGGAGAAATCTCCTTTTACTGGTCTGAGACCAGACATAGATGATTAGTCCATTCACGCGTCTCTATGATTCTTATCCTACCCACCATTTATATCATGACGGTTAAATTTAAGGTAGTAGTAGTGCATCGATAGTGGTTTCTGCAGTCTCCTATTAGCCATTTTATTAGTTAACAAGAAGAACTTACAATCTCGAGAGGATATGATGAGTGGGCGGGAGGCAAGTTCAGTGCGACGCCTTGCAGCTATATACCGAGCGCACGGGAATTGCGCCTACAGCGCGCCCAATCAGATCTTTTTGGCGGAAATATGCAACCTTCATCAAATCGCGCCCATAAGCGGTGCTATTATGTAATTTCATGTCACTAAATAAATCCACAAAATAAACCATCACGTGACCGACGCGTCCACAATCTGAACCGTGCATTCCCGACGCAACGTGCTCTTCTTCAGTTCTTGCTACCACATTCACTAGTCATGTTTAAAAGCATATTACCATCAAAAAGATTACCCTCCTCCGAATTTACCATGGTCACCAGTCTCGGTGACATCTCCAACGGAAAGGAAAATGTCCCAGATCCTGTCTCTACAGCGCCGGCGAAGCCTCACAAAGACAAGACAAAACACGAGGGGTCCAAATCAGTGAAAGCCTTGCAGGACTTCTCGGTCGAACCCGTGGTCACCAACCAGGCATTCGATAGACTCTTGGTCAGTGATATACCCACTGGATGCTTGCGGATTCTAACAGACAACATTGTGGACAGGACGATCTGCAAATTCCACCTACTCTACGCCCAAAGCTTGCCAACATGGATGCTACGGTGAAAGCTGCCATGCTCAAGTCGTCCCAAGTCCTGACGGTTAACCCGTCCACCCCTCGTACAGTGCGCAAAGCGCGCAGCATCGAGTCGATAGCCACCCCTCATACCCCTCTCTCCAAACTGGAGTCCGACAGCCAGACAAGGCAAGGTGGACTTTGGGGGACCCCTCTTGCTGGCAAGAGCACCACCAACCTTCATGCTTTGGATAGTTTAGACAGATCTCATGGTAGAGGGGTATCTTTGGATGCCACACAGACGTTTTCTCGTGCACAAGCTCCCGTGATTCCTGTCGAACTCGTGTCTAGCAAATCTAAAGAAAAGGCGCTCGGGAAGGGGATGACTCCCGTAAAATTTTGCAGCATCTTGACCTCGTCTTCCAGTACTACGCTCGATGTGGAAGTCGTCAAAAAGCTGAAACTCATGCTAAGAAACGAGGCAGCAAGGTAGCCTTGTTCTTTTGGTAATTGCTGGTGAAGTTATTCAACTTGTTCCAGTTGGACAGAGGACTTCCTCCGCTCAGGGGGCTATAGCGCGATGCTCACAAGGCTCAATGAAATTCTCGAAGTGGAATGGCGGTTAGTTCGGTCTTACATCTCTTTCTCAACGTGACCTTGATCCCAAATTTAAGTGAAGAACAGCATGATGACCAAATGCTTCACGAGCTGTTACGGTGCTTCAAAGCTCTCTCCACGTCCTCAATTGGATGTTTCGCCCTCCGAAGTTCCTGCCCAACTCCATTCGTCCAGTTGATCTCATTGCTTTACTCTGACAAGAGACCCGGCGATATAGCGACCCGTCAACTGATCACTGAGCTGCTCCTCATCTTATTCGAAATTTATCCAGCATCGTCTCTTCCCTCTTCTGGCGGGCGCCTTCGTCGTGAGGCATGGGAATCATCAGGATCTTCTAGCAATATCATTTCATTACCCACGCCTCACAAGAACTTTTTCTCGCTTATCCGCGCTCTCTTGTTGACTCCGGCTCCTCCACCCACAGAATCACCCGCATCTCCAGTATCCCCGCACGCATTTATCGAATCATTGCATCGTCCAAGGATATACAAGTCATATCTACAGGAACTTTCTGACGTTTGCAGGGACTATTTCTGGGTGTTCTGTCATCCGAACAACACCGTATGGAATCTCATCGAAGTCGATGAAGGAAAGGTTGAGAAACCTAAGGCACCGGGAGGCATGACTGGCGGAGTGGAGTTTGAAGCGATGGGCTACTTTGTATGCTCACAGGTTTATTGCATGAACGTTGCTCACCCCTTGGCGTAGACAACCCACCTTAAGCTCATCAACGCTATCTCGAGATCTGTCCACGACCTCAATTTATCTAGGGAACATGAAATGTCTGCTCATCGTTTCCACACGGACCTGTTTGCTTCGGGTTTTGAGCGAATCATATTGGTAGGCTGATCGTTTCCGTTCAAGCTAGCATGCTTATACTTGTTGAAGATTTCCCGCAAAGCGTCCACGGCGTACTATCCTACCCTTCATCTGGAGTTATCGCGGTACGTTCAGTGGGCGGGCCTAGCGAAATTTGAATTACCCTGGACCGTGTCACGCCTTATCGGTCATCCTCCGATCGTATTATGCAAGCTGAGGCCCTCAAACTCTAGCAAAGGTGATGGACACAGTCCATACAACTCTCCAACAAACAGACGGGTTGCCCCGCCTCCTGGTATGGTCGGTTTGCCTCCTCCAAACAAGGTGGAGGCGGTGACATTTGATTAGTTTGTGAATCACCCACGTTCGCTGTTTTCGGTTGTGCGCTGTGATGTTTGTACTCCTCTGTCTTGACGCCATCTCCTTTTGTGATTTTCTATGCTGATTACTCTGACCATTGTCACCCTCGTTGACCTGTTGTACAGTACATGTTCAAGTTGAATAGAGTCCGAGCGAAGGCGATATCTGACTCGCTGAGAACGAATTACGTGGCGTGAATTAGGATACACGAATCGACACAAGCATAGACAAGGAAACGCTGGTTTGACCAGACTGAAAACATGGGCATGGCTGACTATCCACAATTCTACTAGCAGTTCTGACAGCAAAAGTTCATTTCGACGCAATCCTCCACTCTAGTGACCACCCAAGAGACGAGACGTCTCTTCGCCAATGCCCAGCCTATTGTTGCGTCCTCGGAACTTCAACTCCAGGCCGATCACACACCGCATGATCCAGCACAGAGAAAAGATGGCGAAACCAAGTCCGCTCCAATGGATGAACTCGGAGCGCTCTTTGTTCTGATGAACGACGACCGCGAAGAGATACCAGGAAATGGCAAGACACCCCGGAAGGTCGCCCTCCACGGCAGAATAGGCGTACGCGAAATCGACCATCTGGAGAAGAAGGCTAGGGAGATGGGGTGAGAGACCGTGACCGAGAAAAAAAAAAAAAAAAAAAAGAGGAAGGAGACAAGGTGCCTACTTACAATGAGATGAAGACGAGCGCCTTTGTCCAGGAGTCAGCTGGCTCTGTGAGCGCATCCACCCCGAACGCTTCGAACGCAGAGAGGAAGATGAGGCCGACAGTCCAGCCGTGGTACAGCGAGAAGGGAAGGTGGAGGAAGACCTCGTCGCAAAAGTTTCGGAGTGCGGTCACTTTGACTTCTTGGTAGATTTGCTAAAAGCATCCCGGGGTCAGGAAAAAGGCTAAAAAGACGACGGTGAGAGTCAAAGGGACCGCTCACAGTCACCACGGAAACAGCGAAAAGGATGAAGACCAGGGCTGGGGAATCGTCAGGAGGGGAAAAGGCTGGCGGACAACGTCACTTGTACGCACCATATCGGTATTCCTGGATAGTCCAGGAGTAAATGTACATTGCATTGAGGAAATCGAGCAGGGGTAGCCGCCAGCCAATCCGGTCGAGAATGATTTCTTTACCGCGACCGGAGAACTGGTAGATGCACGTGCCAAATATTAACATGTGGATCAGAGGCCTGGGTAGAGGTTGGCTGGGTGTGCGGCAGTTCCGTTTGCTTTGGTGACGCACCAGATGAAGTACGCCCACGGAGCAGGAGTAAAGTAGGTTTCTCTCCCGGTGTAGTACACATCCCAGGGAGAGATGACCGTGTACACGTTTCCGCCCATAACGAAGATAGCGCCAACAATGTTGGCAATCTGAACCAAAGACATGGACCCCCCGTCAAAATGGCCCACGTGTGCCAGGTATACCAACTCGCCTTCAGGGGCAAGTGAGTCAACCAGCTATTCCGGTTACGATCTGAAGTGAATGGTAGCGGCATTGGAATCTCAGCCCTTGAGGGTAGGATGGGGTTCAAATATGAGGAGGCGCTTGGCGGTTTGTGGGTTTATGTAGGCCCATGGAATGGCAATGGCGGCCTCCGCGTGCCCGTCGCATTTCCAGGGCGTGGATCATCGTAACCACCACTCACGTGGTTGAAAGGGTGAAGATACAGCGAGAACACCTGTTGCCGTAGAACACTGTCCAAGAAGCACTGCGGGACTCACCGCTCGCAAGTGTGTAGTAGACTAATGCTATGTCCCGCATCGTTTCCATTGCGAGGACTTTTGCTAGCACCTGATTCAACCGGTGCATGGGTGGAGTCGCATTTCCGACCTTGCAGTCAATTAACGTTCAGAGATCAGAAGGACTGCACAGGTCGTGCACTGTCCATGATTCGCTTTTGACGTATTCTCGACTCCGAAGCATACAGCGTTTGCTGAGTTGCCTCGCTTTCTCCGCGTGTACACCGCTGTGCGCCGGCCTGAACCAATCAGAACTGGATTCGGCGGAATTCCCTACGCTCGAGATATGCAGCGTAAATCTTGCAACTAGCAAAATCTCCATATGTCGTGAGTACTGTACAGTGTGACCTGAAGTCGGGAATAGTGAGGGACACCTGTCAAACACTCGTGCCTGTCCATGTATGAAGGATTCAAGAAATGTACAGATAGCATAGGGCCATAGCCGTAAACTCGCTTCCGCATGACAGTCAAACGTCGAGGTGAAACGCTTTCTTCAATGTCTGCCACTTGGATTGGTGAGTGAACACGACCCGCCATCTGGAATCGCATCAATGATGACTAAACTCAAGCCTCGTGCAAGACAAACAAACCTGATAATCATATCGCCGCGACCAATCGTCTTGCGACCTTCCCGGATTGGCATACCTGCACCCTTGACGAGGACCTGGCCCTCTGTGGCCTCGTCATAAATCGGATAAGGCAAGGTAAAGGTGATTTCCTTCCCGTCTATCCCCTGAATGCAAATTTCGCCTCCTTGGTCAGCGAGAGGATCAGCCCAGGGGATGCAGACATCCAGAAAGAGGTCATCCTTGACTCTAGAAAAACGTTCATCAGGAACTTCTTCGACCAGGAAGACCACATCTTGGAGCGTTCCATCCTTGCGTTGATGTCCTGTGCGCGGGCAGACGATCCTAGTACCACTGCGCATCCCTGGAGGGATGGCGACAGAGATTTCCACCTGTTCTGTTCGATGCGAGAGTAGTTCCCTCGTCACCAGGAATCGATAAGACGTTCCGTGGTACATCTCGTCGAGTGTCAGAGGGAGTGGGAAAATCCATTCCTTGGAGGCACCTCGAGGAGTGTCGATCGCACGAAGCGGTGAGGCATACGGGGTCGCATCTTCATCGTGAGGCAAAGTGTGCGGTGGCTCTTTTTTACCCTTCGTGGTTCCTTTAGAGAGCTTGTGGACGAATTCGCTAGTATCGAGAGTGAGCATGTTCACATACAGCCACAGTAGCCCACACTCACTCTGCAAAGCCAGCCTTGGGTGGCTTGTGCAGTCGCCCGGACGGAGGTGGGATAACGGGATTTGATGTGCGTGACTTACTGGTGCCGGTGCGTGATGTTTTCTCCGAACGCGAATCGTGTTTTGGCTCGGTCGAGGCAGGGGAGGATCTGGTAGTCTTCTCGGAAGATTTAGAACGAACAGAGCCACTGAAACCCTCCGAACTGCGACTATACGTCGATGCAGGGGTAGCGGTTTTTGGTGCGGCTGAACTAGGAGGATCACCTAGATGATCGTGTGACTTTGAGAATGTGCGACCGCTTCTCATCCGGTCGGAACTAGATTGTTTCCCATCCGGATTGGGCTTGGCTGATCGTGAATGAGAACTGGGTTTCAGGTCGTCGGAAGATGAAGCATGCGAGGACGATGATGGGGATGGCGGTGTCCTAGACCGAGTACCGGATTTGGAGGTGTTCTTACTACTGTGACCGTCGCCTGGCGCGGAAGAAGGCGATTTTGAGGACTTGGGGCTAGACTGCTTGCTCGAGTTAGAGCTCGCCGAAGGTGGCCGGCTTGATGCCTGAGTAGATTTTGGATGGGTATCAGAATGAGTGGGGTTAACGCTACTGCCAGTAGGAGCGCTGGTTGTCGACGAGGATGAGGAATGTGTACTTTCTTTCCCGTCCATCAGAGCGTGATACGCTTGGTTCACCTGTTAGCGGTTCATCATGAACGGAGCAAATGATGATCTGGGACGAGGAACCGTACTTCAATGAACATTTGTGCTGCAGCTTCCTTGTCAACCAAATGACGGTCTGGATGCCACTGCAGAGCCTGTTCCGACATTAGCTGGAAGAATTACGCTGATGGATGCACGAGGAAGTACACACGAGTTTCTTGTACGCTGCTTTGATGGCATCGTCGCTCGCGTCGCTGGCGAGTCCCAGGACGGCGTGATAACCTTGCTTGCTTGCGGGCATTATCGGAACGAAGGTCGGCTGACGTGAATAGTTTTCGAGTCACGCTTGGTGGTGCAACTGCAAGAGGTTGCTGAGTAGAGAGCAGGCTCGCGGTGGGGTTTGAACGTACGATAGATATATGCGAGAAAGCGAGAGCTCCGACGGTCAAGAGCGATCAACTTGCGCTACAATAGACAGATTCGCAAGCGATCATAAAGCTTGCACGACATTGCTTTGCGCGACGGCCTCATGGTTGGCACGTTTTACTTGCCGGCGCTGGAGTGAGTAATCGTTCATTGAAGTGGCGTAAAGACGATGAAACCATAGTACGGCGTGGTTGCCGGTGTCCTGGAAGTCACAAGCAAGTTGGAGGTGATAGTGACCGTGCATCAAGGTAGACGTTTTGGGTGGTCTTCGCCTCACCCGTCATGTGGCAGATTGTATATCGGATTAACTGCTGGATGGGTTCTGCCAACAGAACTGATCACACGAGGTCCGGTGGTTAACTTCATCGAGGAACCGGGGCGGACTTTTTGGGACCCATTTCTCGAGTTCATGCCTTTCATATCTGCGTATCAAGTGAAATCTATCAGCCAACACTTGGAGCGGGGGCCAACCACAAGTTGAAATTTTATCCGGCGACCTGTGTCGAATGATCGAGGAAGGCGAGTAACTTTATGTTCTGCGCTCCTGACGTCCTTGTGGTCATTTTCAGATTTACCACACGAACGTCCACCTTTAATCTCAGATATTAATCAGGCTTTTGGCGTGGCCTTGGCAGAAACCCCACAGAGAGAGTTTTTTGGGCATGGCAGCGCACTTCCAAGACATCGGTTGGTTCAAGAAGCCTTTTCAAGATCCCTGTGGTTGATTGGCCCGCGCTCCGAGGGCTTCTTGCACGATAAGAGTAAGAATGAGACTTATTCTATTGCCAGCCAAGGCATATCTGACGGAGCGTCGTTTGATTATATCTAGTACGATTGGGCCTGAAACTCATGCAGGCGTGTTCATGGAACAAAAATAACATCCTCGTGTCTTGTACAGGGAGCTGATAGCGTTCGCCAGGATCATAGAAAACATGTGAGTATTAAAAGCACAATGCAATATTAGAGGCAAAAGAGGACTCGGTATTCAAGATGCTCGTGTTAATATACGCCGGATACCCTCTTTCTGCGGGGGCGTTAAGCGGTCTGGGAACTGAACGTCCCAACGAATGACCAAATCTCCCTTCTTCTTCGGGCTTGCCTGTTTGCGAATTGGCATGCCTTCGTTGACAACCCTCGTCTCTTGAGCAGGTTTTACTACTCCTACAGGCAACGGGACCTGTAATTTGCGACCGTCCAGCAACTCGACCACCTTTTTGGTGTCACTGCCGGTCAAAGCGTCCACGAGGGGTATCTTTAGGTGGCATACAAGGTCGTCTCCGTCGCGGGTAAAGACGGGGTGGGGTTTATCCTCAACGACGAAAGCGAGGTCCTGGGATTCGCCGTTTGGTTGTTCATTGCCTGAGCGAGGGAAGCGAATCTTGGTACCGCTCTTCCAACCGGGAAGGATTTGTATTTCGAGGACTCTTTCCTCGGTTGAGCCGTCGAGGAGCTTTCTGCTAACTTTGAGATGTTTGGTGGAGCCAGAATAGAGTTCTTCTAGAGAAAGTTTGAGCGGACGGGTGATCTCGGAAGGATGGGGTGCTGGTGCGGATGTTGCGCGCTGTGATGGACGGTGGGGCATGCCACCAGGCATACCTCCAAAGAAGGGGCCATTGGTGTTGTCATCGAACATGGATGACATTGGGGTCCTTCCACCCATACCGCCCATACCTCCAAAATGGGCGAAACCGCCTGAAAACATTTCTCTGTCAAACAGAGGGTTAGCACGGGCGTAGACATGGGTCAAGACATGAAGACATACTCGAATATCCGCAGGGGATCGGAGGGAGCGAATCCCTGTGAACCGCCCGGACCGGTGGTGAAGGTGAAGGAGGTGGCGCCGGGGAAGCCACCAAAGCCGGAAGGACCAGCTCCGGGAGGCACGGCTCCACCCTTGAGGCCTTCTTCGCCGACTTGGTCATAAACGGTACGTTTGTCCTTGTCACTGAGCACCTCGAAGGCTTCGGATATCTGGGAGGTGGAGTGAGCAGTTGGGTCTTTCGAAAAGGAAGAGACGGACCTCTTTGAACCTTTTGGAGGCCTCCTCTGAGCCCTGATTTCTATCAGGGTGCCATTTCAGGGCCTAGGAGGGGTGAGATGGAGATAAGGAAAGATGGGGAGAGTGCATACCATTTTCTTGTAGGCGCGTTTAATGTCATCGTCCGTCGCTGTACGGGGAACGTCGAGTATCTTGTAGTAGTCTTTACCCATGCTTGAAACGGGGAGTGGAAGGGGGAAGGGGATGCGGTGTTTATGTAGTCCTTTTTCGGAATAGCCCAGAAGGTGCTCGAAGTGACGTCAAGGGTTTCTTCTATCCATGTCGCACAGCAGAGAGTCCACTGGAGAGAGCGTCGTCGGTCCATTCGGCGTTTCTTGGTCCTCATTTCTCCCTTTCTCCTCCTCCGCTCTCGCTTCTCTCCCAGAAGACACACCACGCCCGTCTAGATACACCAGGCAAGACGACATCCCAGATCAAGTACAAAACTACAGCGCAATCCAGCCAGTCCGCGTACCCCGCAAGGTCCCCACCGCTGTCAAAGTCGAGGGCAAAGTCTGGTTTGCCAACGAACGAAGTCTGCCCCGCTCCCTCTCAACTTGTCTCCCTGTTCACCCCCCCATCCTAGCCTGGCTTTCTTGGCTCAATGCTGCCATCCTCATCGGTACATTCGCCGTCGCCCTCTTCAATGCCTCTCGTGATCCTGTCGCCCGCGCCTTTGCGTACGTGTATGCCGCTCTCAGCGTTGGCGTCTTGGTATGTCTCGACTGTTCTCAGCCTGTGTGTACCTCACCATCTTGCAGATTTACGGCTTTTGCCTCTATCAGTCCCGCATCACCATGATTCGCAAGCGTGATCCCGGCCATTATGGTCTGTCCTCGTCTCTACTCCGTGTAATCTTGCCCTGAGTCTCTCGCAGACGCTATTGCTGGTCCGATCGTCGTCAGCGCACTCCTTTTCATGGCAGTCTTGGCCAACTTTGTCATTCGTGGTATGTGTTACTCTTGCAGCTCGATCGCATTCTAATCATACATCCGGCCGTTCAGTTCGCGAGCTGTGAGTAACGCTTTTCCTCTTATCCCACTTTCATACCAATCGGACCGCAGCCGTCAACAACAGATCCCAATCCCAGGTTTTGCCTTGTTGCAGCAAATCATGCCAAATTTCATACTATCTAAATAATCTATTTTTTTAATAACTTCATAATCTCTGTGAGATCTCTCTGTTTGCAGTTACATATGAAATGTAAACGTCGTCCAGAATAGGTTACAGTCCGAGTAAAATCAGGTATCTGTCAATCACATATCTGTCCCCCTGGTGATCATATCTCCAGTTAATTGATGTCTCGCGGGCATCAGCCTATCTGTCATTGAACCTCAGTGACTTCCTGGTCGCCATTTCATTATTCTATACGCGGTGCTGTGTTTAAGGCACTCTTGGTTGGGATCATTCCAAGTCACTGCCTCGCGTGGAAAAATCAATCGGATAGTCTTGTTGGCTGACAATCAAAGTGAGGTAAAGCCTCCATCCGCAATTCATCACGTCAGAATACATGTGACCTTTCTCGACTTTCTGCACAATTCCAGTAGTTTTACAGTATATTTTGGGGGGGGTAGGATAACTCCATACATAAAACGTTCGTCTACCTTGCACTGGCGGAATGAAGCCACTGCAAACAAATGCAACACCAGGAAAAATGGGGCCGACAGACGCTGTCGTGTCCGGCAGCTCATTTCAAGGCCTTCTTCATTTTCTATGCAGAGAAAAAAAAGGTCGTCACCTTCCGAACGCAGATAACAAACGAAGAAAACATGCCTCCTCCATCTCATCCAGATCATTCGTTTCAATGCGAATAATCTTCTTCCCAAGGACCTTTTCGATCTCCTCCATCTGCAGCCATGTTCCCGAGTCGTGGACAAAGTTGATCGATATGCCTTTGCGTCCAAAACGCCCAGTTCGCCCTGGATTGTTCGTCAGTATAGGACAAAGTCGCAACACTAATGGACGTACCAATGCGGTGGATGTAGGTCTCGACGTCTGGTCTAACATCACTAGAATGGGAATTCCCACGCTCGTTCATTAGTGGGAGATCGTAATTGACCACCATGTTCACTTGAAGAATGTCAATACCACGCGCGATCACGTTTGTCGTGATCAGCACTTTCTCCCGACCCTCGCGAAAGCTGTCGATGACAGCGTCACGCTCAGAAGCATCCTTGGCACCGTGAAGCGAGGCAACTTTGTGGCCCTCCGCAGTCATTCGTTGTGAGATTCTGTCCGCGGTATGCCGATGCTAGGGGGAGCATTCGCTCGAGCAGATCGTACTGAGTCAAAGATCACTTACTTGACAAAAGATGATACTTTGACCGATCGTAAGCAACTGGTATAGCGAGACTAGAATGTCGTATTTGTGTTCCTCATTACGGCAGTCCATATAGAACTGGCGAATGCCCTCTACCGACAGTTCCTCTTTTTGGAGCTCAATCTTGTTGGCACTAGGAGCAAACTTGTTGGCAAACGTCCGCACGTGGTCAGGGAACGTAGCGGAGAAGAGAATGATCTGAGATGTCCGAGGCAAGAGACTAGAGAGACAAGGCATCAGCAGAGTAGAAAGCGATATGATATGTAGTAAGATTACTTTTTGACTCTCAGCGTCTGATCTCCAAGACCACCCTGGTCGAGCATGTTATCAGCTTCATCGAGCACGAAAACTTTGATGCTTGATGAATCTATGACTTTCCGTTTGAGAAGATCGGTCATGGTGCCCGGAGTACCGACAACAATGTGTGCTGTTATCCTGGTGACATCTCTGGGAAGATTGTCCTTGATAGCGTATTCAGTCTGCACTGGAGTGAACTTTCCCATTGCCACTACGACCGACATGATTTGTCGTGCCAGCTCTCGTGACGGAGCAAGACAGATGGCCTAAAGCGAAATCAGATACCGAGTCCGTGGGGATGCAATTTCTCCCGCACTTGTGTCTTATTGAGCGAGAAATCTACCCTGCTCAGCATGGTAAGGACAAATGCTGCAGTCTTTCCTGTGCCAGACTGCGACTGTCCAATCATGTTCTGCGGCCTGCGCAAGTGATGAAGAATAGATGAATAAGAAATCATCTCATATATCGCTTGCTACCCACGGGTCGGCAAGAAGAAGGGGTAATGCGCGTTCTTGAATCTTGGATGGTTTCGAAAATCCCAACGCATAGAGACCCTTGAGCAGATCCTGATGTCTGTGAAAGAAGACATCTGAGAAACATGTTGATATCGTTACTGATCGACTAACAGGCCCAATTGTTCGAATGATTTCACGCTATACAACGGAGAGTTTGGGTCGGCTTGTTGATCTGCTAGCGTGACCTATGGATCCATGGTGAACCGGCAATGTAGTGCACAGTGGGGCAGGACCACCCACCGTAACCTCGAAAGTAGACGATATTAAATCGGTGGTTTCTACATTGATAAAGATTTTATGTGGGAAGATAAGAGAGCACTCTCATATGCGCACCTGATCTAGTAGGCTCTGTGACTTCGGGTTTCTTTGTTTCACTCTCTTTCCCTTCCGGCTTCGCAGTTGCTACGGATTGCATCAGCATCGCAGTTGCAAGTTCAAACCCACTTCGCTACCATCAGCCGTCTTGGGTGTGTAGAAACCTTCAGCATCCTTCTCCATGATAAAAACAAATGTCGACAGAGATGGAGTGCTGTGATTTTGTTCCGTTTGTGTGGGACCAGATGCATGACTCAGCTGAAGCTCATTTATTTACCGTAATCTTATCTACTCGGGCCACTAGATTCTCATGTCGTCTCGTCCATTCCTTGAACATCACCAGGTAAGCGATTCTTCGTACCTTGTCTCCGACAATTCCAAGACCGCTATCATAGACTGACAGAAACGCTGCCCACCATGATTCATCCTCCTGCTTCCATCATCCCATCTGGTTTTGCCAGCCATGCGCTGCAGTTGCTGCAGAGAGTGCAACGCGGAATATCGCCCGTTGAGCTCGTCTACACGGCTCACGAACACTGGCCATTTCGGTCTGGACAAACTATCCACACCCGTCCCACGCTCCGCATATGCGTCCTCGACGCCTCGTTCAATCCCCCGACCTTAGCGCACTTGGCACTCGTCAACGCTCTCCCACCGTCGTCAAACCAGCGCACCGCTGCTACCTCTACTGCTGCAGAGCCGTACGATGCGCGAATATTGCTCCTCTCCGTCCGCAATGCAGACAAGGTTTTGAGACCCGGAGATGCAACATTCGTTCAACGACTCGAAATGATGCGCCTCCTCTCACACGACGTTCGTTCCCCCGACACTGCAGGATCAGGTGATGAATCTTCACAGACGAGTGCCAACGTTGCGATTGCCATCATAGATGAGCCGACGTTCGTCGGGAAGTCGACTCATTTACTTCGTTTCCTCCAGACAAGGTTGTCTACTATCGTCGAGTTCTACAATCCTCCCAACAGTATATCCGACGGACGAGACACATCATACATATTTCCCTCGCCGAAGCTGACCTTCCTTTTGGGTTTTGATACCCTCGTCCGCCTTTTCTCTCCAAAATATTATCCTTCTGAACAGGCTATGGTCCAGATGGTCCGGACATTTCTCTCTTCAGACCAAGAAGATTGTCGCATTGTGTGTGCCTATAGGCGAAGCGCCAGTGCTGACAAGATGCTTCAGGAAATTCAGGACAGGACATTCGAAGTAGCACATGAATTCATAACAAGTAACCGTATAACATTCATCGACATTGGTCCCGAGGAACAAACCTACAGCTCGAGCGAGGTAAAAGCCAAAGTCGCAGCAGGGGATAGGACATGGCAGCGGCTGGTCTCAGATGCGATCGCCAACTATATCATCAAGCAAAGGATCTATTCAGATTTGGAGAGGGACCGATAAAAGAATCTATTCTGGTATCACGGATCGCAGCTACTATCACAGCAATATGCGTTTAACAATGAATGCTTCTGGAATTACACACATCCCTCGTCGAGTACGGGAATCGTGGCGAGGAAATTACAATGTGGATTGTGCAAAAGCGATAGCGACGGTCTGCAAGGAAGTGAGCGAGAGTATATTTCCACAACACCTGTCTAACACACCTCGGAATGACTCAAAGAAACATGAACACGCGTAATTCCTTTGCTCTGGGCAGCCACTTCTGCATCGCCATGGAGAATGACGGTGGGCACACCGGCCTCGTTGGGAAGGATTTCGATGTCCTTCATTGAGGCGGCGGCTCCCTTTGAGGATATGCCGAGCGATTTGAAGACCGCCTCCTTCCCAACCCAACGCGCGGCGAAAGAAGATGGAGGTGACGGTTGACTGTGGCAATAAGCGGCCTCGGCTTCGGTAAAGTTGCGTTCGATAAAGGTAGGATTCCACGACGGGACCGAGGAGATCAGCTCTAGATAAGCGGAACATACAATATAAGAATGGAGCACAGAACAATGACGGGAAAAATCACCTTGATCGACGCCAACGCCGACAACTGAACCAGCGGATGCAAAAGCTTCGGCGACAGTCTTCACGTTCGCAACATCAAATGATATGGCTTTGTCCAAATTAGCTGTGTAAGAGTAGCTGCGTGTCTTTGGATCAAAAGTGGCACGAGCCACAGGGTTCATAAGGACTGGTTGCTCAAGTTCAGGGCTGTAAGGTGGTCCGTCTTTGATTCTGACCAAGGAGTTGGATGTCATCATCTCGGTCATGACCTTGTAAGCCTCCTGGTAACGCCTCTGGTTGCGAGACCTGTAGGATTCGTATGCAGAAGGGTACAGGGATGCAAAGAGGTGGCGGGGATGGACGATGACAGCAGTACCGCCAACCTGACCAAAGCCGAAAGATGACTGCAAAACTGTGAGTTCTAGGCAGTTGGTAACGATGGTTTGCCTACCATGACACCGGCGCGAATTCCATCTGTATGGATGGACCTCGAAGGGAACATGAGATAGTGATGGGCCTCGAATCTCGTATCGATGTTACTTCGCGAAGGGTTGGTTGTGAATTAATGCGAAGAGGAACACATGAACTTACTCGCTGTTACGGTTCCCGGGAATGATGCCCGTATTAACAGTCTGCAATAGACCTGCCATCTGCCATGCGGCTGATCCACCCTTGGAATGTCCAAGTAAACTCTTCTGAGCCATGACGGGAACAGCATTGCCATGGGTACGAGACATTGTAGCGAGGATGTTATGCCACATCTCGGTCTCATTTTTCTCGTTGGCTCCAGTGCTCGTACCGTGGATCGAGAGAACACCGATATCGTCAGCGGTCAAACCCCACACAGCAAGAGCGCGACGCATGGGTCCGACTCGAGCGTCGGTTCCTTCAAGCATACCATATGTGGCCAAAACCTCCTTGTCCTGGCGATGAGCCTCCTTTTCAATATCAGCGATGCGAGATGCGAAATAATCCTCATCAAAAGTGCCATCTTTCGATTTCTGCTCCTCAACCTCCGCACGGAGCTGGGCGTGTTCGTGACTAAGCCAGTCCGAAATCTGCTTGCGCCGGAACGCAATCTGGCGAGATCGATATTCAAGACCGAGGGATGGGAGAGGATATTTGGATGGTAATTCTCGAGCGACGGAGAGAGCACCACGTCCAGGAGCAGGAATGGAACGCCCAGCTTTATCACTAAAATGAATGAATATCCAGCTCGCACATTATTGGTGTACAAACTTACGTTGATGTGGAGGTGAACGCTAGGATACCGCGAATGGGAGCACCGAGTTCAATGGCAGTTTTGGCATTCATGACAACGTGAATACCAGTTCCTTGGGATTCCATGAACTGATCGACTGTATCAAGAAAAGCATGCATTATATTAAATTGATTGCTCACCCCTGCACGAGTTGTGGTAGCAGGCCGTGACATCTCTGTAGGCTCACGTCCCATGGCGAATTCAGTCTCGGCGTTACTTGTAGCCTTCATATTGGCGAATTCGAAAGAGCCTTCTTCACTAATGTCATCGAAGCCACCAGCGATCATGACCTTTGCCTTGCTGGAAAGAATGGTATCGCATGCAATCTCGAGAGACTGAAGGGCGGTTGCGCTACAGGGAAAAATAAGCTAGATGAGAGAAAGTAAGCCAATAGTACTCACCAAGCTCCGACAGGGATCTTCACAGGTCCACTCGAAGACATTAGAAGTAAGTTAATCCAACCAGCGACAGTGTTGATAAAGCTAAACCTTAGCGTGAGTGGTTAAATTTGACTTGAAAAGCGAGGACTTACGTTTCCTGAAGGATGTCATTCTGTACTTCCTTCTCCTCGCGGCGGTCCTTGAACATCTTGGCAAGCGACTCGGTACCTCCCATGCCACTCCCTACACAGGTTCCAACCTCGGAGGGGTGGAAGTGATTGTACAATTCGTAAGGGTCAGTAATACCAGACATATTGAGGGCTTCTGCGGTGCACGCCAAGGCCCAAAGAGTGGCCCGATCCGTTTGAGCGACAATATCCGCTGGGATTCCGTATCTCCCAGCATCCCAACCAGTTGGGATCTGTCCAGCAACCAAGCGGCTGAAGCGGAATGCCTTGGGGACGAAGACGCGAGCGCCTTTCTTGAACTTCACAAACCACTGGTCGCCCTCCGCGGTCCAGATGTCGCACTTGTCTCCATGCTCATACTTGAACTTTTCTGCTTCTGAATGGGCGACTTCGATAGGCTCCAAGTCATGTATGAGTTCGATCTCTTGATTGAATACTTTCTTCTTGGGATCGTAACCACGGAAAAGCTCAGGCTCTGCAAACTGTTCAGTTCTTCAGTTGAGAACGTAATTCAGGCAAGCCTACCAATCAAGCGCACACCGGCGTGCTTCAATATATCCTTCTCGTAACGGCCGCGCACATCCTTGTCATCAACTGGCTCCTCAGTCTTCGCGTCAACCCAGCCAACGTGTAAAGAACCATTCTTCAGACGACCATCAAAGTGCTTGATGAAGCCCATGATCCAGGCCATCTCAATGCAACCTTCGATGGTGAATTCCCCCTTTGCTTCCATCTCCCATCTCGTGCGCGAGCTTCCCCACGGACCGACCTCGGCGAATCCAGTGATAACGATGACTTTCTCCAGGTCGATGATACCTCGAAGTTTGCTAAGTTCCTCAAGGGCGGCTGCAGGCTCCAGCGCAGGGAAATCGAACTTGAAATTGGCACGGGGAACAACGTTAATGGTTTGCAACACCCGTTCACCTTGAACGCCATTGATAGTCTTGAAGTCAAGAGCATTATCCCTGGCAATTGCACGACGAAGTTCGCTCTTCTCGTTCAGACTCTGGCGAATGCGAGTCGTGACTTCAGCGAGGTCCGGCAGGCGATCCATTCCGCCGTTCAGGTCGGCCCAAATCGGCTCAACCTGTGTGATGCTGAAGAG
Source organism: Boletus eberwhitei (assembly GCA_038090915.1). Classification (NCBI taxonomy): domain Eukaryota; kingdom Fungi; phylum Basidiomycota; class Agaricomycetes; order Boletales; family Boletaceae; genus Boletus; species Boletus eberwhitei. Next base: position 121,208 of record JBBPNO010000008.1, read on the forward strand.
GAGGGGATGCATAAGTCCAAGGATGTTGAATGCCATCTCCTTCGCCGAGAAGGTGCGAACGCCATAGCTTTCGAGCTCATGGGCAACAGTATTCGTGGCATCCATCAACCCAGTGCCTCGGGTCCATCTACCAAAGCGAAGTGAGTTTGCAGCGCCACACAATTGCAAGCGAGTCTGAACTTCTTACCCAATCACAGCTCCAGCCAAACACAGATACTCGCCCCAGCTCTCAGAGTTCCAGCGTTGGAAGAGCGTCTCCAAGGAGATCTTCGACTCTGAATACAGTCCATCGTTGCCAAATAGACCGTGATTAGGAGAGAGAGGGAGGATGACCTGGGTGGGTCGCGTGACAAACTGACGTGATGCCTTCTTGGTTTTGACAGCACCGAGAATCCGGAGGAGGTTGACCAACATTATGCGATGGGCCAGCTCTGATTTATCATCCAACCCGTCGATTTCCCGGCCATTCTCTGGTATTGCGGCAAAAGGAAGGATGTAGTCGAGGTCCATTCCGAGCGTGGCGTATATATAATCGACAAGAGCCTCCACATCCTGTTTTGAACCCTGATTGAAAGGTACGACAGTCAACGCAGAACCCCGCGCTCCATAGCTTTGGTAAATGGACTGGTAGTATTCAACGGTCGAGCGGCCGTAGCGAGAAGTGGTGATGACAACGTGAGCACCACCGGAAAGAAGACCTTTGAGGATTTCAACACCAATCGAGCCTTTTCCGACACCTGTGAGAAGAGCGTTCTTATCCTTGAATGTTGTACCAGAGGTTGCTATTTCGTGCAGGATGTCAAGGTAAACGCCGGTCAGGTTGCTTGAATACTCCCAGTTACCCCCGACTTTACGTTTGAGATGTAGCAATGGTACTTTATCATCGGACACTGGAGTGACAGCAGAAACCTGGGGTCGGAGGAACTGAGACGAGGAACGGCGATTTCGCATGCGCGTGCGGGTTTGCTCTGGACCTTTCCTCAGAGAACGCACAACACCCTCGTATAAGGCTTTGATGCGGTTCTTCTGATCCTGGCTAATTCCAGGCTGCGATTTCACGACAGTCCATAGCTTCAGAACGTCTTCTTGGACTTTCTGAATGTTGACAGTAGAAATAGTATCACCGCTGGCCATTTCCTCGACGTACGCCTCCAACTTGCGAACGTTTTCTCGAACGACCTCGGTGTAAACGATATCACCTTTCGCTGTGACCTCAGTGTGGGGGGCGGTGGGGAACGTCACTGTAGAACAGAATCAACTACGCGGAGAATATCAGATCTCATTCGCTTACCATCTTTGTAAACAGGGGGTTGCCCAAGGACTTCTCTTGTGTTATCAATGAGCTGCTGACCGAATTGTTTCGCAAGCGCATATGTGTCGCCTTTCCTCGGGTCACAGCGGTCAATATGATACTGCATATAGGTCAGGAGCTCAGGATCGGCCCTATTGAGGAGAGCAATGCAACGAGCTGTGAGTTCTCGGTCGACGGTTGTGAGACGGCCATGGATGATATCGTAGTACATAAGCAGTGCGTCTTGACGGACCCAATTCCAAGAGGAGTCGAAGTGGCGGGCTTTCAATGGATCAAAAGCGGGTTGTATTCCATCGATATACGCGTCGCCATGCTCTCGGGCGATCGAGTCGAGTCGAGCCTGGAGTTGTGCAGACCCAGCCTTTTCCTTGTCGTGAGCAATCTCACCAGCGCGGGAATCACGATTGAGATAACGCATGTAGAGTTCAATGTGTTGAGCAGCAAAACGGTCTTGTTCGGCTTTGAATTTCAAAAATTCTTCGCTGTTGATCATGGCCCCTCCTGCGCCACCACCACCAGAGCCACCGGAACCTCCACTGGACAAGGATATGCCGGAACGTTGAGCGTATGCCCCAACAACGGTGTCCAACCATGCCTTGCCCTCAGCTTCAGATGACAGACGCTTGGCAGGCTCCATAGTTGTTCCGAACAGAAGTACGCCATCAGCACGCGAGGAACCTAGGCCCCAGGTCTTTGACAAGTAACCTTTGATTGCAGAAGCATTGAATCCTCCGGGCATCTTACCACCAATGAGGCGTGAGATGAGGCCAGATGTGTATTTGCCGAGGGTTCCAGAATGTCCAATGCCTAAAGCAGATCCGAGTTCTTCAAGCGGAAGCTCTTCACCTTTCTCGGGAGCGGACGTAAACTCGAGTTGGAGGTCACCCAAGATCTCGTTCTGCAAAGTGGACTTCCCACCAACGAGGTCCTTGATCGACTTCGTTAACGGGACTTCGTCAATTCTCTTCTTCAACTTCTGAGCAATGATGTAGAGAAGGATGTCAGCAGCCTTTAAAGGTACATCCTCAATGACAGCCGCGCTTTCCGTGGGAGCGGCTATGGCAGCAGGTGCCGGAGCAGGAATAGGTACAGAGGGGACGACAGTGGCGGCAGGTTCGGTCTTGGTGGGCTCAGGAACGGGTGGAACTTCGTCCTCAAAGAGGTAGTAGATCTCGCGAGCGTTCTTGGCGTGACAGAGAATTGCTCGTTTGCGACTAACAGCATCGTCCTGAGCTTCGTACTTGGCCTTCAACGTCCGCGTCGCCATGCCAGTCAATGTGGGTGATGGACCAAGCTCGATCAAGCGTTCGAAGCGATATTGCGTAAATAACAGATCCTGTGTTTCGATCCAACGGACGGGCGAAGCGAATTGGTAGGATAGCAGCTCCACAAGGATTGTATATGCTAGTTTCTGGCGTTGTTCGGGAGATGCCCAACTTTCCTGGTCCCATTTTTTGAGGACCTTGTCAAGGCGAGGCGAAGACGTTTGGTCGTAAATAAGCTGCGCGTATTCCTTGGTAACAGCAAATGGTTTGGCAACCAAGTTCGGGATGTATTTTCCCACCAACATGTCGGGGTTCAGCAGGGAGGGGTTGATCTTCTTGGACAAATCTGACATGAGAGCATCTTCAACGTCGTACAGTACAAACAAAGTCGATAAACTCACAAGCCCTGAAGGGCATAACGCCAGCCCAAAGATACCTTGAGTGAAAAGGCACGTCAATACCAGGAAGAGGGATTGTTGCAAAGCCACGCTCGAGTTTGATGTACCCCTCAGACTCTTGCAGCTCTTTGGCGCGCTCGAACGATTCTGAGATGATGTCACCTAACATTTCCCTCACTTTCTCCACCGTGAAGCTCTCGGTGAGCTGGAATTGGTCTAAATTATCTTTTCATGCAGTCCGAGGGAACAACCGTACCTTCGCGATGTCAATCTTCTGGATTTTCAAATAATTCAGGACGTTGGTCATCGTCTGTAATGCAACCAACTCCCCAGCGCAAACATATTGTTGGCCCTGAAACCGTTCGTTCATATACGTTTACAAATTCAAGTTAGGAACCTACCTCGACGTTGTAGTTGACAATTTCAAGGAGGGTACCTGTGCGGGTAGAGATAGTGTCAACAACCTCGCGCAGCGCGGCGTCTGTAAAAGTTTTTGAGATGCGGCCCGGATTCACAGCACACATGGCATAATTGGACCGGTTATGAGCATCACGTTCGACGGCACGCTGCATGGTGATGCCACGGTAGAACACAACGTCAACGAGTGCGGAGATGTGGAGAACATCAGCAATGGAGGCAAGCGCAGAATACTCTCCAAGTGAGTGACCAGCGAAGGCACAATCTTTCTGTACAAAACCTTTAGCACGCATGTCTTCGAACGCGGCCTTCTCGGTCACGACCAAAGCGATTTGAGCGAATTGCGTAGCAAAAAGCAGGCCGTTAGGATGGCTGAAAGTGTACTTTGGGGTGCGTACGTCGATGTCAGCGAAAAGAGGGAGCGTTTTGACATTGCCATCCTTGTCCATCGTATCGTAGGTCATATCCATGTAACGCTGACGGATTGCCTGACCCTTGATGCCACCGAAGTGAATAGTTTTCTCCTTTGGATTATCCTTGACGATCTCAATGATCGAGAACCCGTAAACCGCAAGAAGGTGAGCATCGGCGCCGTCCCAAACAGCACGAGCGGCAGGAGAGGTATTGTACAGATCCATGCCCATGCCAGGTTCTTGTGATCCCTGACCGGTGAACACGTACACTGTGGTAGCCTGCGCAACTTCTGCCGTGCCTTCAAGGACCCTTTCGTCTCGCTGATTGAATGTCTCCACTTTGACGACCATGTTACCATCGCGCATGCCGATGTGACGTATCTTGACTGTTAATTCATCTCCTGGGAGCACCATACCGACGAACGAAACATCGTATCTGCAAAAGCGTGTAAGCACAAATTTGGCCAAGACCACAAGACAACTTACGCAATAACTCGGTCCGGATTGCCTTCAGCGACGATGTTCTCCACATAACAACGCGTAGCAGCACTTGACCACATGCCATGAGTGATAGTCCCAGGAAGAGCAGCAAAATCCGAGAAGTACGGGTTAACATGTATAGGGTTGAAATCGCCAGATATGATTGAGTAGGGTTCGTTCGAGAGAGGGGCTGTAAAGGTGGTCGGGGCATTGTTCGACATTGTGTATCCTCCATTTGTCAGTGGCGTGAGTCGACCTTCAGGAACACCATGGCGCTGTAGATACGCCACGACTGGATTGCCATGGCATCCTTCTTGGTTGAACTCCACTGAAGCAACCTTCTTCAGGCGCTTGAGCTGATCGCGCATGTACACATCACCACTAACACAAACATCGCGGTACGAAGCCTTGTCTTTGAAGGTGACCTGAGACTGTATGCGGAACACAAGAGTCATACCAGCCTTGGGAGGAATAGTCTCATCCTCCCACGAAAGCCACTCCTTGGACTGTACTACACCGACAGCGGCATCATTAGCCAACTGGACGACATAATCGGGTTCATCCACCGTCTCGAAAGTATGTTCGTAGTCGTCGAAGCGTCCACGGTAAAGGAAAGACGACACAACCTCAATGATGGGTTGACCATCACGGAAGACATGGCCTTTGACTTGAACAACCTTGCCCGCATCTGTATTTTTCACAGATGCGATATGAGCGTCCGCGATGCAAGCGTCGCCTGCCTGCATGGACTTAGCACCAGGAACCAGACGGAAGCCGTTGGAAAGGTGGACAAGCTTCAATAGGTCGCCGTCAATTGCATTAGGAAATATGGACCTCATAATAGCCTGGCAAAGGGTTATTTTCACCACACAACAGTATCCGAGGGACTTACCTGCCAACCCGTCACGATAGCGAAGTCCATCGGGGCTTTGACAATTTCGGTGCGGGCAGTCTTGAACGCCTCATTCTGGTTCCCAACAACGTTACAAAAGGTCTCAACATCGTTGGCGGATATGACGACTTCTGGACCAATAAACGTCTCGTGGATATCAAGTTCTGGACGCGGCTGGTCATCTCCAAACCATAATCTCCAGTAAAAGTCTTTAATGCGGCCATTGCGACCCTCGGACACTTCGTGGATAGGCATGGAACCCATACTCGGAACATATTTGAATTGGAAGAACAGAGGGACTGAGACATCCCGGCGATCCTCGACAAAGGTCACATCAATCAAGCTGGAGGATGCTGCGTAGGTGATCTCGACAGCCTTGAAGGCGGACTTGTGGAGACCGTAGGATCTTCCTGCGCCATAAACAGTTACTGAAGTCGGAGATCTGCCCTTGATATGCACCACAACACGTTGTCCACGCCTCGGAGCAAGAGCTCGACGAAGAGGATTGTCGATATATGCCCGACCTTGACAAATGGTCTTCGACGTCAGAAGGGCTTTAAGCCAATTTAGCTCCGAGCCAGAAATGGCCTCAAGCCACTCTGGGTTTTCAGGAACGGCGTCACCGACACTGTAGGTGATGGAGATAGAGGATTCTTCGCACTCGACTTCATCAGGAATATCCACGTCTTCGGCCGGAGGAGCGAGATAGTCGACGGTAGGGACTTTAGAAGCATCACCTCCATACGAGCGCTCCACAAGCTTTTCCACAAGCTTGGCGGTGATATTGCCCAAGAGCTCTCCGATAGGCTCGTCTTTGACTGTTGAATGTTTGACGGCGACGGGGCCCTGCAGAATGCACACGCGTTGAGGATCTTGGTCGAACACAGCTTCAATATCCTCCGCAGCCCACAAAGAATCCTAAGGGGAGCTACAGTCAGGTGTGGGAATCGTCAACATGTTGTAACTCTGACCTTCTTGAACCAAACCTCGAAACTAGCATCGAGAATAGGGATGAAAGGTGCTGGCTTCTGTCCCGGACGCTGGGAGATGGTGAGAAAATAGGCACGATCCTCCGCAGCAAGAAGCTGGCGTGTGGCATCGGAGTACTTCGTGAAGAACGCATTAACGAAAGCAGAGGGATTGTCAAGTTCCTTAAAACTTTGCAGGATACTGAGTTTAGGGCCACCATCTACACCCGCGAAGCGCTCCTCGACACGCCTCAGCCAATCGCCGGTCAAGTTGCGCAAACTGAGGTCGATCCAGCGGTCTTGGTGAGTAACATACATGAGGCGGATCATCCGAAGCGTGACCTCTTCGTAGGTCATATCACCAAGGTCGAGAGCAACACTACCATCCTTCTTCCATCCAAACCATGGTTTCGCGAAATCCTTGTTTAACTTCTCGATGACCTCAGCTTTGCGTTCAGCCAACCACACAGCGCGCTTCTCCTTCGGCAAATTGAAGACGGTGTTGTCGAACTCTTTCCAAAGTTTGACCGCACGGGTAGCAATTTTATGGATAGGTTCGCCCAACTCCGAACGAACGGTAAGCACACCGCCAGTTGGCTTGACGTAGGTGTTCTCCCAATCCTTATCATCAACACCGGGAGCAGCGATAATCAGATCTTTGACAGAAGAACTCGTGTGTGCTTCTTGGGCCACCATGACGCGACTGGCGAATAAGAAACCATCGAATGGCATAGGCTGCGTGTCGTAAAGGTCCTTCGACCAATCACCAGTGAGGTACGGCCAAAGATCATCTGCCCCACCGAAACCGGAACCTCCGACGAGAACAAGGTTATCATGCTGACGAATGGAACTGTATGTCTTCAAGATAGGCATGTGGAAATCTTCGTATGAGTGGTGTCCCCCGGCACGACCACCAGTCCACTGGAGAATGATCGGAAAGTCGGGGTTGGCAGCAGCGATGTTGACAACTTGGCGAATACCTTCCACGGACCCCGGCTTGAAGGAAACATGTTTAATACCCGCGCTGCGCAGGCCACCAATGATTTCAGCGGCCTTCTCCGTACTAGGAATACCAGCCGCGACGCAGAAACCTTCAATCGGCAAACCTTCACGGCGCATCTCTTGCCATAAGGGAAACTGGAAACCAAATTGACGGGGATTGATGTACAAAGAGTTCAGAGTGAGGCCGACTCCGGGGGGGATCTTGGACTGAATTTCAGCGACTTTGGTGCGAAGTGCCGTCGGGTTGTAGTGGCCGCCGCCTGCAAGTTCAACATGATAGCCGGCCGAAAGAATTGCAGAGACGAAGCCACCCTTGACAGTGGTAGGTGTCATACCCGCAACCATGATTGGAGGCTTGCCCAGCAACCGAGAGAAAGGCGTATCTAAGTGGATCTTTCCATCGCTAAGACAAGATATCAGTATCACAACTAACTATATGGTGATTTTTCTACCTTGTCTTGACAAGCCTGGGCGCGTACTTCTTGCTCCACCACTCCTCATACTGGACATCCTCAGTATCGAATAATTCAGCTTCACCGCGACCCTTGTCACCAAGTATGATGACACGGATTCCACGCCCGTCAAGATTACGAGCAGTGAGAGGACCAATGCCATTCAAGCCGCCCGGCCCAAAGTCAATAATATGAGTCGCGGATTCCGGAAACGCGGTCGCGAGATCCCAATGAATTGGCGATGTGAAGATCTGGTCACATAATGACCGAGTGATCGAAGTCGTGTTCTTGCGCATGTCAGAACCTTCAAGGTCGTTCAGCTAGAGTAGAAGACAAATCCACATATATACCCACCATCCTCAGTATTGAAGACGGGGATCCCTAGTTCATCTGAGGCCCACAGTTCTTCACCGCCCAGATCTTCATTACACAACTTGTCGGTGGCACTCGCCAAGTAAGAGCTATGGTAGGGAGCATTGACGACCAAGAAACGAACACCGAATGTGGACTTCCTCTGCGAGTAAGGGATCTTGCTTTGGTCCTGTCCACTGGGGGCTCGAACCTTCCTCAAGTTCGTCACCAAACCATACAATGCACGTGGAGGTCCCGTGACAACGAAATTTCTTGGACCATTATAAAGAGAAACCGCCAGCTGAGAATTCGAGGGCAAGTGTTTGTTCGTCGCCTCAATATGTGGACGTAGCGCCGAAAGTGCGAGACCGTTGATCGACAGCATGGGTGAAGGCTGACCTTCACCGCCATCAATAGCGTCTTGAACAATGCCAGGCTCGAGTGCCAACACAGGAAACGCCTCTTGACCTCGCATACCACAGAAAAATAGCCAGCGAATTGCTTTCTTCGCATTGGCATCAAAGGATTCGTAAGACGTCGAGGCAGATACAGCAATAGCAGAGACGACGCCCTGCGAATGACCTGTCGCACCGGCGATGTGATCGCGAAGTTGACCGGGGGTGAGTCCTGAGACACGGCAAACAACCAGATATTGTATAAGCTGTGTCAGGCCAATGAGAGGAAGTGATATGGGAATCGATGCAAGGTATGTGAGTGGTGGGCGAGGTATTGCCCCGGAGAGCCACGAGGTGATATCCATGCCGTAATTATAGAAGCTTGACGCCTGACACGCCGCGACGAGTGGGGCAAGTATCTCGTTCGTGATTGCCCTGATTAGGGAGGAAACGTATGGCTTATAGGTATCATAGAGTGCTTGGAGTTCATCAAAGTAAACCTCGTTCGTTCCTTGGCCACCAAAGAGCGCATATATTGAGGCCTCCCCTTCGGAAGAGGCGGAAAGAAGAGCAGAAGTGGGTGGGTTGGGGATATCAGTGACATTGTGATGCTCGAGGGCTGCACGCGCGATAAAAAAGGATGTTAACACTGAAGAACGGACCTCGGCGTTGAACGGCTTCACAAAGGAGAAAATATCTGTGTCGGAAAGGTAGGAAGAGACAAAGTGCGTGAAGACGTGCAAGAGGAAGGACGTGCGCGCTTTCGTGGAAAGGGAATCATCGGATAATCTTTGTGCGACGAAAGACAAAAAGCGTGCAAGTAAGTCGACCTCAGATTGGAAAGTGATTTCATGTTCCGCTGTGGTGTCTAAGATATCAACTTGCTTCTGGGCATGCGTGAAGTCATCTCTGAGAACTTCAGCTGCAATCCACACGTCACTATTGGTAGAGACTGGGATCGAGACCTGCAAGGCATGGAAAGAGGTGAGTAGGTACTGACATGATACGAATATCGATCGATACGCGTACTCTGATGTTGGGAACGGCGATGACTAGAGGACGCGTCGAGATGGCGGACTCGTGAACTGCCTCGCCATTCTGAACAGACATTTTTGGGGGTGCTATGGATGATGAACAGTGGTGAGGGAATTGCGTCGAGGACAGGGTGCGGTGGGTACAGAAAAGAGATTAGCCGCGGCTCAGGAGGACTTTATATGCACCCCCAGTCCCAATTTTTTTGTTTTAGGCGTACACCGCGTTGCCTCCCCAAAAAAATATTAGATCACGTGGATTACGTATAACAAACATGCGTCTCATTCCGATCTTCTTCAACTGTCGACATGTCAGTACTAGTGTCAATTCAGAGATACTGTGCGCCCTTTGCGGGGAGGATTTAAACAGCGGCATGGAACAATACATTGTGACGCGAAACCTATGTGCACTGACGGTCATATCGTCTCATGATAGGGATGCCTCATGACAATCGCATAATCTGCACGCTCCGAACACATAATACGGCCTTCCCTCCTTCTTGACGATGATTAGGGCCATCGATACCAATCGTGGTCAGCATCAGGATGACCCCATCAACGGCGTGGTCGAATGCATGTCTGTTTGGTGTGTCACTGGTTTACCATACAACCCGAAACGTACGCGATGATCCTTCCACAGTGTGCATGATATCGGCTGCCAGTGCGTCCAAAGAGAACATGTACATCGAATTTGGCGCTATTGATTTGCTCCCGTCACTCTTGAATTCTTCACTTTTGACGCAATGCATATGACCAGCTCTTTGAATCGATGGATAGATGAGCCCATTGAATGAAAGCGATAACGAAGCTGTGGCTACCATGTAATTATGGTGTCGCTTCCGAACGTCAGAGTACAATTCGGTACAATAACAATATTCTCACAACGGACCCAATCGGGACCACTCATTGAAACCGTCTAGTTTGTGAAGAGAACAAGTCGGGTTACTGCAGCGGCGTGGTCAAATAGTTTAGGGTTGTCTTGCTTATTCGATCATCACGCCACTTGTTACACCTCTTGCCGCTCTTGCCAGCTCCTCGCCACTGACCATCTCATCCATGGAACCGAATACATCGTCTTCAATATCCTCGGTACGCGCAACAAAAGTGCGTCGTGGATTCTTCCGCTTCTGCACTACATTGTCATGAAATACCTGTTCCACAGCGAAAGCTTGAAGATGCAATCCGCACTCTGGACGGAGCTGTTGTACCCCCATCGTTAGCATCTGCTATCGAGAGACCGACACCATCGAAGCGGCCCTATCTTACTCGCTCAGTGTACTCGACATTGGCAAAACTCAGCGCAACGTCGAAGGAACGATCGCGACCTTCATCCAAGTTAGTTTCTAGGCGTAATAAAGATGTTACACCTCTGAAGCCCTGCCCACGTCTTCTAGGAATACACCCGCAATAGACGTCTCAAAAAGCGCACCTCATCTTGCTGCAATTCTTGCACGATCAGCATCGCAGTCCAAACAAGCTCCTCCGCTTAATCATTTATCGGCCCCTCCTTCTCACCCCGCGTCCGAGTACAGACCTTCTTCCACGGACTCCTTCCTTTCTCGCCTTGCCACTTACAAAATCACTACATATGCCAACAAACCACCTCAAATCGACGCCGTTACTGCGGCGAGGTGTGGCTGGATCAATGACGGCAAAGACAGGCTGGTCTGCGGAATGTGTGACGTATCTTGGGTGCTCGCTGGCCGCGAGGGCATGAAAAAAGACGCTGGTAAGAACGTAGGTTCAACGTAGGTCAACCCACTGAGGTTCCCGCCTGTAGCTAGTGCATTAGTCGAGAAACAACGCGTTTCTCTCGTGGAAATGCACAAGGATGGTTGTCCTTGGAAGGCCAGGCAATGCGATCGTTAGCAGCATTTATTGTCGTTTAGACATGGGATTCTGACATTTCCGTTTTTAGCCTCGGTCTATCGGGTACCCCTCCAGGCGCCGAATGCAATGGTCCGCGAATTGAGAGCCACAGCGCTATCCCTGGAACCCGTAGTTGCCAATGCGGCTATTAAACATCCACTCGTGTGTTTGCTTCTTTACCTTTTTACTGGCCACTTCCTGATGAGAATGCCTAGACCCCCTCACAAATGAGTTCTTTACATTCCATCTTCTCTGCAGCGGCATCCGAAAGATGGGTAACAGAATACGACTCCGCCATGGACGTCAACGAGACCACCCATCCTTTAGTCCCCTCAGACACTGCTATCGTCGTTGCCCTCTTTGGGTGGGGTCCAGCACCAACTGCGACACGCAGCGAACCCCGCTGCAGATCCTCTTTGTCTATTTCACGTGCGGGATCATATGGCCCCTCCGCTTCTATGCCTCCGACCCCATCACTTTCGCGTGCTAGCTCCGTTTCGAGCCATTTCCGAGGGCGGGCAAGCACACCAACACCCTTCGCTTCAACCCGAATGACTATCTCTGAGTTCTGCATATCTCCGGATCGCGTGGGGGCATCTTCGCGCATGAAAAACTCGTGGTCCAATGCCACCACTGTCACTGTTCCTCGAGATGCCTCACTCGTGTATTGCGTCCTGTGTCAGCGGCGGGTTGGCCTTTGGGGATATTCTAGGAACGAGACAGCACCACTGGTACAGGATGAAGACTCTGCATCGGCGTCTCGCGAACATCAAAAAGAGTTTGACCTGGTGAAGGAACATCGATCTTACTGTCCTTACATTGTCTGTTCGTCAGTGGTTCCTTCGTTTTCGCACTCGCCTTCGGTGGACTCGCTTGGGAATGCAACAGAGGGTTGGCGAGCAGTGTTGACTGTTGTTCAACGTCACGAACTCAGCCAGCGACAACGTATATCTCGGTTTCTGTCCAGCAACGATCCAGACAGCCAAGCATCTTCTGCGGAGTTGAAAGGAGTCGAGGCTATGGTAGCTGGCGTAAAAACCAATGGGGTCAGTACAGAGCGCCTGTTCTTTGAGCGTCACTGAGATTGGCTGTTATATAGGGTGGAGAATTGTTGAGATATGTCAAGGGTCTTTTAGGTTGAGTCTATGGTTTGTTATCGGCTACCGTGAAAGCTCTCGAGCAGCATACTTGCTGGCATATATCATCTTGTTATCTGTCTCGTATCGCATTCAGAGTTTGTAGTCACCATATCCTCAAACCGACACTGCTTCTCATTCTGACCCGTTCCGATAATCACCTGGAACAATCGCGATGCGAAATATCACAGCCGATGTGCTACTCGAGATTCAGCTGTGTACTTGGTCGGTTGGTCGGTCTCCGACTCCCACGAAGTGGAGGAGGGTTTTTGCCAGGCTCCTTCCCATCCTCTGTTTCGAGTGTGAGGGGCGGCATCCGAGGGCACGTGGATGTGAAAGTCACGTGAACAAGTCGAAAATTCAAACACCGCGCAACTTTAATCCCCTCACACTCTCCACAGAGGCTGGAAGATAACATTCGTAAATAATGTCAGCCACTGTGGCTGTCGCAGCGGAGTGCAGAAAGAACACAACGTAGAACGAGATTAGGGTTTATTTAAATGACTTATGCATATCATATTGCCATATTGTAAGCTATGTCAACTTAAGGAAACTCCAGCCATGGCGTCCAGGCCACCTGATCAAGTGTCTTCTGGCCTGCCGGGGTCTCTAGTACCTACGTCTGCGGAGATCCAAGAATGCACGCAGGACATCTTTGGTGTCAGACCATGTCTATGGCAGGTCAAAATTGCACAAGCACTGCTCAAAGGTGACAAAGATGTCCTCTGTACAGCGGGAACCGGCATGGGCAAGACCCTTGGATTTTGGATGCCTCTCTTGTTTCGTCCTGGGAGTATTCAAATAGTGGTCACCCCTCTGAACATGCTTGGGAGGCAGAATGCAAACTCGCTTGCTAAAGCGCGCATACAAGCCATAGCGATCAATTCCGAGACAGCTACCCCTGCAAATTTAGCTGTGAGTTTGAAAGCAGAAATCTAACGAAAATCTTACTCGTTGAAAATGTAGGCCATTCGATCATTCCAGTACTGAGCAATAGCAATCAGCCCTGAACAGATCATGAAGCCAGGGGGGGCATTCGAGAAAATGCTAAAGGATCCTCTCTTTACTTCAAGAGTAATCAGTATTGTGATTGACGAAGCTCACTGTCTCACCGAGTGGGGGGATTTCCGGCCTGAGTACAAAGAACTTCACCGGCTTCGATATACCTTGCCTGCAGGTGTGCCGCTCATGCTTGCCTCAGCGACACTGACCGCAGTCACCCTATCAACTATACTTCGTCTGCTACACATTCATGCCGATCGACTGGTTGCAATACGCCGCTCAAGCGACCATCCCAATATCAAGATTGGCATAAAGAAGATCAAATACGCACTCAATAGCTTCGCCGACCTTGCATTCGTGATTCCTGAGGGATGGAAATTGGGCGATCCACCGCCACCAAAGTTTTTGATCTTCTTTGATGACATACAAGATGCCATCAATGCTGCGCAGTATCTCCGCAAGCGTCTACCACCGGAGATGAGAGACAATATCAAATGGTTTAATTCTGACATGACGACTACTTACAAAGAGACAGAACTTGAAAACCTTGTATCAGGCAAGACCTGGGGCCTTTGCACTACGGATTCATTCGGAATGGTGAGTAATATGTAATTGAAAAGCTTGGATGGTGATTTCTCACTGGCGACATCTATAGGGCATGGATGTATCTGACATTACTCTCATTGTCCAATGGCGAGCGACCTGCAAACTATCCATGCTATGGCAGAGATTTGGTCGAGCTGTGCAGAACAAGGAACTTACTGGAACAGCACTACTCTTTGCTGAGAAGGACCATTTTGATGATGAATGGGCAGCAAAAGCAGCAAGAAAGCTACAGCGGGAAACAACACGAAAGCGAAAGGCAAAAGATACAGGCTTACCTGCAGCAACCCGGAGGCACACAGGGGATTCAAGTCAACACTTATATCGCCATGGTGATGACAAATGTACTAACTTGACACCATCAGAAGCTAACGTGATGGTCACGCGGTACACTGGTGTCGCTTCACACGAAGGTGGGAATGCAGAAAAAGAAACCTGGAGCTCGTCTGATGAAGAGCCTGGCCCGGGTGATAACTTTCCTAGTAACAGTGTCTCACCTCATGTACTACTACCAACTGTAGTTGGAGTGGACTCAGATGCCAGTGGACTCCTGGACGCTTTGAGAAACACTGCTGAACAATCAACGAAGGAGGATGGACATTCTCACAAACAACGGAAAAGAGAGTTGGATCCAGGCATTGATTATCTGATCAATGCCGATAACCGAACAGGGCTAATGTGTCGAAGGAAGGTCTTCGATGTATGCTTTGACAACAATGCAGCTGGTGGTAATGACTATTTACGGCTCACGCTCATTACTCATCGGTTTTCTCTTAGTGTCCGACTATCTTGAATGTAACTCCAACCTCAGTTCAGGCTGCCCACATTGTCATCTCATGCAACCAGCGATCTGTTGTGATATCCACAACCCTGACGACTTCATCTCATATTCTTCCTACATTCCCAAACCTCCAGCCATTCCGAGTTGGTCATGCTTACAGCCATATACAAAAGAAAGACACGACGTTATGCTCCAGGATGCGCTAGACAATTGGCGTGAGGAGAAAACAATTGCACTGTATGGGTGGGCAAGGTTGAATGACCTTGGCCCCTCTCTTATCATTCCAAATGCAACGCTTGATCATATCGTTGACTGTGCTCACCGCCAGAAAATCCATACCATTTACGACCTCAAGAAAGAAACTGGCTGGACCTCCGCTGATCGGTTTGGCACAGAAGTCGTTGCCTTAATTGAAAAGCATGCAGTCACTCTTCCTGCCCCTTTTGCATCAACACCTTTCAGATCAAACGCTACTACTACCCTCTCGGATGCAGTGCGGCCATCATCGTCCAACAGTCACATGGCCAGTGAGGTGATACAGTCATCTCCAGGTCAGGCTCATCTCGTGAAGTCTGGTACTTCAAATGTGAGCGCTCGAAAG
The DNA here is from genome assembly GCA_038090915.1 of Boletus eberwhitei. NCBI lineage: Eukaryota > Fungi > Basidiomycota > Agaricomycetes > Boletales > Boletaceae > Boletus > Boletus eberwhitei. Next base: position 136,576 of record JBBPNO010000008.1, read on the forward strand.
CGCCGCAACAAGTGCAGTGCCTGTGGTGAAGAGGGTCACAATGGTAAGTACAATATTATGCTTTTCCTTGCAGATAGTGACATGCCAACAGCGCGAAACCGATCATGCCTCAAACATCCTTCTCGTAACCATGTATCAGAAAAAGAGAATGTACCAGTGGTATGACTTGGCATCCTCCTCATACTAATATTAGATTGCCATTTCAACTACCACGTCATCCATGTTTGTTAGTCTTTCCCCCCCATCATTACCTTCACCATCATCTATCCTTTCACCACGTGCTCCTTTCTCCATCATCTCGCACCCTTTGTCAAATAAATCTTTCACTTCATATCGGGTTTTTCTGCCTGGCTTGACTATATGTGGGGAGTCTGTTGCTAGTCGGTCACATAGTACTTTAAAAGTCTTCATCATATCAGGATCACAGTGGTTTGCTGTGAGATGGACGTGATCTAAATTTTTTTGTATCAATACTTGGATATTGCGGTACACCTGCACGAGTGGTGACTCAAGGAAAATGCGGTCAACAGTGTGATTGGACCCTGTCCCACCATTCTTCACCTGGATAGTCAATAAGCTAACCATGATCACCACTGAGGATTTGCCATAACGTACCTTTGTGAACAGATTATTCAATTCAACACACCAGTCTACAGCTCTCCATTTCATTTCCTTTCCAGTTGGATTCACAAGGATATGGTAGCGAATAGCATGCCTAACAGAGATATAGGTTGAGTTGTGAGTTCTCGCTGGACATACACCATTGAAAAGCTCACCTAAGACCCGGTGGATATGTGTAGTGTACATTCAGGAGGAAGTTGGTCATATGAGTTGCATACTTATGCTTTCCGACTGCCTTCAGGATTGGAATCCATGAGATGATACACAGCTCAACATGGGCAATGTCACCAGCATTCATGGCATATGACAGTTCTTCATAGAGCAAGAAGTATTTATTTAGCAGGAGGGCATTTTCAAACTGCAAATCGCGCTCGTTTGCAGGTTGGCAGCGCATTCGATGTAGGCGGTGTGGTGCAGCCACATAGTTCTGAACCAACTCGGCAGCTAGGGACTTCAGGTCATCCAGCGAGGGTTTGGAGGCAGCAAATGCTTCAAGATCAATAAACTGTGAGTCTTTACTTTTGACATGGATCCTCCAGCAGTCTAATCGTCGACATATGCCCGCATGACCAATTAGTTGGTGCATACGTCGGAAACCAGGATTCGAGCAGTAATGTCCAGTCTCCTTGGGGCGAAGGTGAGTGATATCGCGCATAAGGCTTGTTACACGACCTGCGTAACCTATGACACGTGACCGTGTAATCCTTATTGATCTACAACCGGCACCTTCCCAGTTCCCCAATTACGTGGTTCGGAGGGCGTCAACTCCAATATGCCGAGAGAAGGCTTTGTCGCTACTCCGCAGATGTAGCTCACTGTGCAGAAGCCTGAACGTGGGCTGGCGCTACTTGGACGAACGGCGAGCCGACCATGCTTATAGAGGGCGAGCCCTGCTAAGAGTGATGGTACAAAGTACCGCACTTGCTATTACTGCAAATAGCAAGAGTATCGGCGAGATGGCTTCCAGATCTAGGTGAGATCGAAGCGAGGCAGAACTTTGATGGTAATTGATTTTTACACGGTGAATTGTGTATATCAAGGTTGGGGATTTACATGAAAGAAGCGTCCCTATATATAGTACTCGGATCTTTAGGGTAGGCTTGGTTATAAATACTAAATAGGAAAAGGAGATCGGATCTCAGGTGGGATCGGGGAATATAGGAACTACGAGGCAGGGCGTAAGAGAGCACTGCCGAGGGGAGGCTGTCCGATATGTAATACAGTGATATGAAATAGAGGGAGATGAAATATAGCCTTAGTCCTGTGTCCACCGCCTTGCGTAGCCCAGTTGGCAGTGTTGATTGGTCGGAGTTCAGAAGGCAGCGCCTTCTATGTTGGGGGTCAACGGGGCATTGGAGAAATAGTCCCCCGAGTCGAGAAAGAGGTCGTCCCATAGGGACAGGGTGAGGATCTCGTGGTTTAGGGAAATTTGGTACCCCCCTTCTTGGTCACCTGTAACAAGGCTGGTCTCGTCCTCCCTCGCTGCCAAAGAATTTATGAAGCATCTCCAGATAGCATCTGCACACGCCATCTTGAAATGGAACAACCCAGGTATGAAGACCACATGTTGAAGTCGGTTCCATGGCGTTGATTCAATTGAGCGCCGTAATTGAGCCGACTGAAGCCGCTCACCCGTTCCTAGGTCCCCGTGTACCAAAACCACATGATCTGATATATCGGGTGAATCAAATTCACTTGTCTGTATGATGGAGGGTTCCTGGATTCCACCCTGTGCCAGAAGATCGACCACAGCTCGAATATTTCCACTGACAGTGGAGTTGTTGATATTCATTGCTCGTGCAGCAATAATGGTCGTCTTGATTAAAGGTATCTTCTCTATTGCATCAGGCTTTGGAATCATTGACTTGAATTGGCAGAAATAGTCTGGTCCGTGTGTGCAGAGGTCATCAAGGAACTTCCACGAGATAAACTGGGCTTGCCGCATATGTTGCCGACCCAAATCCTAACAAAGGACGCGGTCGCACAAACACTAGGCTTGCTTAAGTAGAGACAAGAGATTATGGGGAAACCCAACAAGAACTTGACTGGAGTTCTTGGGGCGTTGACATTCAAGTATATATACTACTGATACATGTTTGGTTATGTTTACTAATGGTCTGTGCGTAAGGTACATAGTGTCAAGGGTAAGATGATGTCATAGTAACATCATAGATCTGGAACGTTCTAGGTTACATGGTAATTAAAAAGGAAGTGGAATGTTCTAGATTAAGCGGAGATTAAATACATGTGTTATGATGTCATGGTCTAGGCCATGTCACGTGATGAGAAGATGTACGTAGTCACATGATTGGGTCATGTGATGTTCACACGATCACGTGATGTGAAAAAGAATATGTTAAAATATGGATTTGTAACACTACCCCCCTTCTATGGTTCGCATTCCAGGCGAGACCAAATAGGAATAGGTTCGGTGTACGTTGTATAAGGTTTAAATAAAGAATCGAAAGACTCGCGAAGCATTCTTAGCTTCCGAGGTGCATGGGGTTTTCTTTTATAAAAGTCCGTTATGGCATCCTTTGCCGAGGAGAGATTCTTTTCAGGTTCCCAGGTTCGATCTTCGTCACTGTAGCCTTTCCAGTGAACGAGAAATTCCATGCGGTTCCCTTTTAAATGAGCGTCTACTACGTATTCAACCTCGTATTCTTCTTGGCCCTCGTCGGTCACCTGTACCGGTCCGGGTTTATATACTGGCTGTCCGTTTAGCCGTTCTTTGTAAGGTTTTACCCTACTAATATTTACGACCGGGTGAATTTTCATGGAAGAGGGGAGTTTTAGCTCAACCGCGTTCGTTCCAACCATTTTCACCACTTGGTAGGGGCCCAGCCACCATTCCGTTAATTTACGTGTTTGACGTGTTTCACGAAGGTTAAGGTTCTCCGTTGATAACCAAACCTTGTCTCCTGCATTATAAATAGGGGTTGCAGATCTCTTTTTGTCCGCCTGTGCCTTCATCTGTTTTTGTTTGTTTTCTAGATTTTCTTTGACTTGCTCTAATGTTTGAGCGAAGTCGTGTGAGAAGTCTTTGGCTGCTGGAGCCTTTACGTCTAAAGGTTCTATTCCCATGCGCGGAGTGTAGGAGCGTGTGACTTCGAATGGTGATTTGCCCGTTGCGGAATGAACCTTGTTATTATATGAGAATTGCGCCAGCGCAAGCCAGTCCGACCATTGTCCTTGTTTCTCTGCCGTAAATAATCTGAGATACTGTTGGAGATCTTGGTTAACCCGTTCTGTTTGCCCGTCTGTTTGCGGGTGAAATGCGGTTGACATCCTGAGATCGATCTGTAGCATCTTCGCTAGATCTTTCATCACTTGGGCGGAGAATTGTGGTCCGCGGTCTGATATAATAGAGTGTGGGAGTCCGTGTGTCTTCCATACGTTATCACGATATAACTTTGCCATGCCCAGAGCCGTTATTGTTTTGGTCGTGGGAATAAATATGGCTTCTTTGCTAAAACGGTCGACTACCACGAGGATGCTGTCAAAGCCATTCGACGTGGGAAGATCCATTGTAAAGTCCGCTGATATGTCCTGCCAGGGACCTTTTGGAATAGGGTTAGGTACCAGTTTCCCAGCTGGTGCAATGTTCGTCGGTTTCATCTGGGCGCATCTTTCGCACCGGGAGCAATAACTTTTAATGTTCGTTGTAATACCTTCCCAGGTATAGTAGCGTGAGATTAACTCATAAGTCTTCTCTGCGCCACCGTGTCCGGCTAAGGTGGAGTCATGGTATAAATTAAGAACGTGGGGGCGTAGTCCGTTTTCGTTTGGGACGTAGATTTTCTTATCTACTATCACCAGTCCCTTGTCTGATAAGACTGAACCCTTTGGTTCGCCTTCCTTCAGTTTCACTTGTGCATGCCAGATGCGTTCCATCAACTTCTCTTCTTCTCCTTTTATATTAATTACTTCGTTCGCAGAACGAATACGTGATTTGGGTATAACCGTTACGCCCTTGTTGTCATGCTCGATTCCTACGGCATGATCTTCTCTTCGTGAGAGCGCATCGGCTTTTCCCATTTGAGCGCCAGGCTTCTTTACGAGTACATAATTAAATTGCGTAAGGTATTGCGCCCATCTTGCTTGACGGCGGTTTAAATCCTGCGATTTCATAAAATATTGGAGGTTTGCGTGATCGGACCAGATCTCGAATTGATCCTTTGTACCTTCTAGGTAATGCCTCCATTGTTCGAGTGCCAAAATGATGGCTAGCATTTCTTTATTGGCAATCGTATAATTACGTTGTTCTGGCGTCATACTGTGGGATGAAAACGCCACAGGGTGCCATTTATCTTCTTTTTGTATGGATAGCATGGCGCCCGTTGCAAAGTCTGATGCATCGCACTCAAGCCTAAACGTTTTGTCGTTATCCGGATAGGCGAGTATTGGGGCCGTGGTAAAAGCATTCTTTAGCGTTTCAAACGCCGTTTGTTCCTTTTCTGTCCAACACCAAGGTTTGTCTTTCTTGGTGAGGTCATTAAGGGGTCGTGACTTCATCGAGAAGTCTTTGATGAACCTTCGGTAGAAGTTCGCTAAGCCTAAGAAGCTTTGTACGCCTTTTACGTTTTTGGGCGTGGGCCAAGACTGTATAGCGTCCGTCTTCTCCTTTTCCATTTCTATTCCTTCCTCTGATACTACCATCCCGAGGAAGTTAACCTTCTTTACTTTGAAGTCACATTTTTCCGGCTTTATGAAGAGGTCATTCTTGGAAAGCCTCTTTAGTACTTCGAGTACTATAGCGTCATGCTTCTTTTCGTCGTTGTCCGTGAAAATAAGTATGTCGTCGATGTAAACAATAACAACTGCTTGCATGTCGTGGAAGATATCATTCATCATCGTTTGGAATGTGGCTGGGGAGTTACATAATCCGAAGTACATCACCAAGGGTTCAAAGGAACCTTGGTGGCAGACGAAGGCTGCTTTCCATTCGTCTCCTTCTTTGATACGGATGTTGTTGTATCCCCAATGTAAGTCCATTTTTGTAAATAATTTTGCTCCTTTTAGCTTGTCTACAAGCTGTGCAATAAGAGGGAGTGGGTAATTGTTCTTTATGGAATGTTCGTTTAGATATCGGTAATCCTGTACCATGCGTTTCTTATTGTCCTTTTTCGGTACGAAGAATATAGGAGACGTTTGTGGAGATTTAGAAGGTCTTATGTAACCCTTCTTTAATTGATCGTCTATGAAGTCCGATACTTCCTGTTGTTCGGTAGGGGAAAGGGGAATTAATCTACCCTTTTTTGGTTTAAACCCTTCTTTCATATCAATCGCGTGATTCCATGGTTTTCTGAGAGGCATTCGTTCACTACTCTTTTTTGTGAACGTGTCGAGGTATTTATGGTATTCTGAGGGTACCATCTCTTCAACCGTGAGTTCCTTTTTCTCCTTTGGTTTCTCAACCGCTTTTAGCCTTCTGTACGTATAAGGCATATCGTTTATTTCCTTTTCCGCCAGGGATTTGAGGAACGTGGACATTTCTTTTAATAGATAGCATGACCGTGGGCATCTCGTAAGTTTGACAGTGCCAGTCTGCCAGTCGATTTCTGGGTTGTGTTTCATCAACCACGTATATCCGAGGATCATGGGATTTCGTCCCAGGTCCATTACCTCAGCTTCAACTTTCTCTCGATGACCTTGGTAGTCAACTATTATTTCGGCGTAGTGCGTGATGTAACCAGCCGAGTTTTTAGTTCCGTCAACGTTATAGACAGGAACTGGTTTCGAGAGTGCTTTGGTAGGGATTTTATGGAAGGCAACCCATGCTTTATCTACGAAGATGCCATTTGCTCCACTATCTAGGAGCGCCCTTGTTGACGTCATCTTTTTCTTATCTGTGGCTGGAGCGACGTCGATGTCCAGACAGATCTCGAGTTTTTGTTTTACAGATCTTACAAAGATCCGATCGGGGTTTTCTAGTCCTTGTTCGTATGTAATTTTTTTGTTTTTATTTTTAACGGAATTAAGCCTGCATTCCTGTGCAGCAAGCTCACTTGCGTGAGACCCCGTTTCGGTGGAGGTACTACTATATATAGATTCATTGTCCGAAGTATCTTTTGAGTTGAAGAATTCGTATTCCTCTTCTCCATATTCTACTTCTAAATATTTGTAACTATTTTGGCCGAGCACAGCATCAGGCCGCAGTCCTTTGTCCATAAGCAACTGAACACCCGATTCGTTCAGCTGCTTTTTCCTTTTTCCTTCTCCGTCGTATGGAGATCATAGAAGTAAGCCTTCATGGCGTCAAAGTCCATGCCTTCCAGGGCTTTTATTCTCTTATCCTTTGGAGGTGGGCTGCTCTCCTCCTCAGAGTCCGAATTGCCAGATTGAGTCGCTCTGACGTTGCAATATTTGCTGCACCTTCTTGAATGCCCTCCCCCAAGGAAGTTGCACTCGGTGCATTGCTTCTTCTTTTGCTTGCAGTCTTTAGCCATGTGAGGGCCTTGACAGTTAAAGCATTTTAGGGGTTTACTTGCCGCGGATATGTCCATCGGCTCCCCTCATCCTCCGTATGTGCAAGCTCCCGAAGAGGAAGGAGCATCGCTTTGTCCTTGGTTTCGCGCGTTTCTCCAGACGCGCCCCTGGTTGCTCCTCATGGCAAAGGCCTCGAGGTTGTTTCCTTGTTCTTTTATGACTTTTACGTAGTCACGAACGTTGGCCTTCCTTTGGCCATAGGCGTAGACATGCCTTATAATGTCTTCGCGGGTGTTGTTTTCTAGGAGCCAAACTCCCATGTGGTCTCCACAGTCTGCTCTTTCGTATAGAGCTAACCATTTTGTGAGATAATCTTCTGTCCTCTCATGTGGACCTTGTTTTAAGACGTTGAGTTTCTGCAATGCCATGTCGGTTTCGAGGCCCGGCTTGAACCTCTCTTTTATTTCTTCAGCCATCTGATCTTGATCTGGCCAGAAGAGGGCATTTTGAGGGATGTACCTCATGAGCTGGTTGCGTGCCCAAGCACCAGCTCCGTATTTGTCAGTGCCTTCCTTGACGCCGATTCTTGACCATACTGCTATGCAGCGGTCCTTGTTTGTCGTGAAGGTGTCTTCGTTCACGTTGAGATAAACTCCCAACTTTATCCACCATTTGTCGAATTTTTCGTATGACCCCCCATACATTCCGGGGTCTGGGACTACCTCGACTTTCTTCGTTATTTTGACCTCCGCTCGAGGTTGGGCGGCAGCTAATCCTGCTGTCCTGGCGCGATCATTTGCGCCTTGGACGTCTTGTTGGAGCTGCACTATCGTGCGCTGCAGCTGCGCGATGAGGTCGGCGAGTTCCTCGTTGCTTGCCATTGTTCCTTGTTGGAGCCGCGGAGATGAGGGTGGGGAGGCGGTGCGGCTTCCTGAGGGTGTGTTGGGGTCGAAGAGTCCTAGGCTCGATTCGCGCGGCGACCACAGCTTTGTTTAATTCTTGTTCGAGCTTTCTGTCTTGGGAAACAGCAAAGGCTCGAAGGGGAGACCTTGGGTTTCGGATGTAAGGAAGTGGTCCTGGGGAGGGTTCCGGGGACCAGTCGGGTGTGTATATGTCTTGAAGGACGTAAGAGTTGTCCTGTTCTTCTTGTTTTATCTCCACGTAAGGAGCAATTGGGTGATCGTTGGGGTTGATGGACTCCTCCTTGACGAACACGTCTTCGTAGTCATAGCTGATTTCCAACTCTTTGTGGATCTCGAAATCTACGTAGGCTTGGTAGTTCATAAAATGTGGCCCACTCAGCAATTCCTTATGCGAGTGTGACTAAAACCACAGTACTCGGGTCAATGACCTCCCCGATGTACTCTTCGTATTCGTATGTAATTCTTTCTGTGGACGGGCACAAGACCGCTCTTTCGTCTGACAGAAGAATGCGTATGTAAAGAAAATGTGCCTCACGTGGACACGGGATATTATCCCAAAAGAAGTAAAAGGTTTTTATGGGGCGGTGTTTAAACACGTTCGAGCCGCTCGAGGCTACCCCTGGACTGCCCTAGACAGCTTAGTCCCTTCAGATGCTCTAGTGCGCCGGCGTACGTAAAAGCAAAAGGTGCCAAGTGGCGATAGAAGTAAAAAGTGATTCTTCTTTAAGCCTGGAGTCCGGCTATATCCCTTTAACGCTAGGGGCCGCGTGTAACGTTCTGGAGAGGTGTTTGTGCGAGGGAGATGATGCAGTCAAGTTCTAATGTTGCCAACCCAAATCCTAACAAAGGACGCGGTCGCACAAACACTAGGCTTGCTTAAGTAGAGACAAGAGATTATGGGGAAACCCAACAAGAACTTGGCTGGAGTTCTTGGGGCATTGACATTCAAATATATATACTACTGATACATGTTTGGTTATGTTTACTAATGGTCTGTGCGTAAGGTACATAGGGTCAAGGGTATGATGATGTCATAGTAACATCATAGATCTGGAACGTTCTAGGTTACACGGTAATTAAAAAGGAAGTGGAATGTTCTAGATTAAGCGGAGATTAAATACATGTGTTATGATGTCATGGTCTAGGCCATGTCATGTGATGTTCACACGATCACGTGATGTGAAAAAGAACATGTTAAAATATGGATTTGTAACAGCATAGGCTGGAGTGGACTTCCCGATTCGGGATGGATATTGAATAAATCCTTCCAAGAGCGTTTGTCGGTGAGCGAACTATCAGCGAGCTCTTCAGTTCGCTGTGCATTTAATGCTGATGTCTGCCATAGATCTCCTGAGCACTTCAAGTCCTCCTCTGTAACTCCATGAGACAACGGAAACAACAGTCCTGATGTCAGATGTTTGAGTGAGTCGTTTGATTTCTCCACCGTGGCGACTTGAGTTTTCAGGTCAACATCAAAATTATCATATGCGTATGCTGTGAGGTGTTACAATTTCCATCCTTTATCCGAGTATTCTCCTCTTTTCTTACTTTCGCTACGATCGCACTTGGAGACGTCGCCTAACCTCCAGTGTCCATTTCCTGCTACTAGTCTC